>SSSI01007822.1:0-17103 GCA_004796505.1 Oryzaephilus surinamensis | reverse complement strand
TGGGAGAAAAACTGATGCTTTTGACTGCTCAAGTACAACATAGGCATTACAATCAATATCCAACGGGGCACTAAAACATTATGTTTATGAATAACACTTTTGTGATATAATTGTAAAAAAAATATGTTCATATATTACATTAATAATTTGTAATCTTTAGTAAACTAACAATATTTTTTGAAAAAATTAATATTTTCCAACTAAATTTAATATAATCGAATTGTTATAAATTAAAATGTTTTTGTCTTTTTAAACAACCCACCAGGATTTGTTTAGTTTTACAATTAAAAATACAAAAGTAACAATATATGTATATACAGGGTGTTCCAGAATAACGTGGACATATTTTAAGAGGTTATTCCTGAGTACATTTTAAGAAAAAAAGTCCTATAAAATCTTGTCCAACATCTCTTCGTTTTTGAGATACAGGGTGTTAAAGTTTTATGAAAAAATAAGATTTTTTAAACAGTATATTAACATGCAAAATAAAAAGTTCCCGGGGTGTGATTCCACCCCCACCAATAAAAAATATAGTTGGGGGCGGCCGTTTTCGTTCAAATTTGGCACAAATGTGTGCCTTAATAAATAAAACTCGTCTGTAAAATTTCATTTTAATACCTCTAATATTTTCTGAAATATTTAAGTAAAACCTTATTTTTTCATAAAAGTTTAACACCCTGTATCTCAAAAACGAAGAGGTTTTGCACAAGATTTTATAGGACTTTTTTTCTTAAAATGTACTCAGGAATAACCCCTTAAAATATGTCCACGTTATTCTGGAACACCCTGTATATTGCGGAAACAACAAGCGAACCATACAAAGTACGAACTATTGCCAAGTTCATTTAAAATGATCGTGATTTATAAATATTATAAATTCAGGAAAAAAACAAAAAAAAAACAAAGTGTAAAATGAAAATTAAATTATGTATACAAATATTTGTGCAATTTTTTAGACGTATGTACATATTGTATTACTTTCACTTATTCCGTCAGTGGATATATTACTTATATACACGGTATATACACGGTTTGATGACACGGTAAGAGTTTGTCATCAGATTTTTTATTTTATACCACAAAAGTAAATAGATCAATTTGATTTTATTACACATACATATATGAAAAGTGAATATATTAAACTTGCATAAATCCAAGTTTACGAAATTCATGTCCTACAATCTAATATATATTTTTTTGAAAATCCTAGAAAGGTAACACGAATTTAAAATAAAAACTATAATGGTCTAGTTATAGAATTATTTGGAAAATTTACAAAAATTATGTTTTTTAGAAATTTAAATAACAAAATTTTTCAAACTTTAAAACACAATCATGCAATCGTAATTATTACCACAGAAAATTACATAAAAAAAATCAAAAATAACTTTTAAACTTTACAAGAAATATTCAATAATATAAAAATAATTGCATAGGTATACTTAGTTACTAATTTTGTACGAGTATAATAATGTACAATAAATACACTTCTTCAAAAAAAGAGACAATTATTAACAGTAAAAGTTATCGATAATAGTTGTTATTCGTATATATGATTATAATTTTGTTGCACAATTTCATAACATTTTGTTTCCCTCTTATGTCTTTGATTGCCTTTACCTTACGCTCACAAACACACGAAATATCTTATATATGCGAGTTGTTCTTGTGAAAGCAAAGGTGTTTCTCATTCAACACTATTAATCCCGCATTACCGAATAAATAATATTCAATTTGTCGTATCTTTACACCTGAAATGTCGTATTTGATGGTCTTACTTAGGTAAATAATGAAATTACAAGTGTTATTCAATTTAAGAGTTTTGATTTACTGTGTTTTAATTGTTTGTGTACATTGTATGACTTATAGTAAACATGACATTGAAGATACAGGTAATTGAAATTTATATTTAAATTAGATAGTATAAAAAAGATCGTCTTGAAAAGTAAAAGTTATTTATTTGTTAAGGAAATAATTTAAACATGTAGGCCAGTGGGTGAATTATATTGAAAATGTAATAACTAGTTATTATTACATTATAAGCCACAATTTTGTATACGTAATTATTTAAATTTGATAAAAATTAGAAATATAAGAAAAATTGTTGTCAACCTTGTAGAGTAACAGTGCATGAAAGAAATTCAAGAAAAATTGCATAGTGAACTTAGACATTTCATATTATAACACTTAATACCTTTTTTGAAATTAAAATAGGTAAATGAATGAATTATTTGCATTTCTGTTCAATTTAAAAACAAAGTCACATTTCTACTATAAAATCAATTGAATGATTATTTACCTAATGATGGAAATTTTTAAGTGTGTATAATTTGATTAATTAAATACAGTGTGTCCCCGGATCGGTTGAACGACTCTTGTAAATGACAAAAAATTTTCGACTTGAAAATTCATCTTTTGGGATTAGGTCCTGCTTAGTTAGCAATTAATTTGTGACATAATTTTGGTTTTAAAAAATCACGTACTTATGCCTTGGTAAATTCAAAGAAACGAATTTTAACATAAGAGTAAAGTACCTTTTTTCTGCAAGATACGGCAAAATGTTATTAGGAAAAGTTGTTTATAATGGAAAATTGAATAAGTATCTCCATTTTTATTTAAATTGGCCAACTTTGATTTTTTTGTCTTTTTTAAGGATTTACGGTATTAAATGGTCTTTTTTGTAAAATTACAACAAAATGTTATTAACAAGAGTTGTTTAGATTTACTCTGCATAATGTGAAAATACGGTGTATTTTGTTGTAATTTTACAAAAAAGACTACATATTTATTACTGTATAAATCTTGAATATTGATAAAAAATCAAAGTTGGCCAAATAATATAAAAATGGAGATATGTATTCAGTTTTGTATTCTAAACAACTTTTCCTAATAACATTTTGCCGTATCTTGCAGAAAAAGATTTCTTTCTTTTCTCTTATGTTAAAACTTATTTCACGAATTAATTGCTAACTAAGCAGGACCTAATCCCAAAAGATGAATTTTCAACTCGAAAATTTTTTGTCATTTACAAGAGTCGTTCAACCTATTCAACACACTGTATATTAAATTAATTTTTATGCAGAAAATTTAAAGGTCAAAAATGTACACACAACTTGTACCTATGACAACAAAATTTTCTTTCGAATTTGTTTCAATGAAAAATTGTAAATTTTTATTTATTTTAGTTGATAATACAATCGATGTCTCAAACCAAACACTACAACCCATTCAATCAGTAAAATCTATCGAAAATGTAAAAACAAACAAAACTATTGAAATAAAATTAATATGTCCACCAGAACTAGTCAGACCCTTCTTTTCATTTCCTTGTAAAATATCAATGGATTGTAGATTTTTGGGTAAAAATATGGTATGTTGTAAAAATCGGTGCCAAAAAGGTATTCCACCACCGAAACCTGAAATACACGAACGTAAGTTGTTAATGTACTTATATTAGAATATGCTGGTATTGAATTTAATATTCATTACCAGTTCTTATATAATTTCCTGATTTACTTTTTTATATATTTTTTTTCAATCTATCAAAATCATTATTATTTATTCGATGATAATTAAAAGAGATGATTTACTTAAAAAATTTAAAGAGAAAGTTTTGTATTTGTTTTTTTTTGTGTATACATATCTTTCATATCTCTACGTATAATATTATGTAGGTGGTGTAATAATTTTAACAATGGTTATATTAATTATGAATGCATTCTGTAACTATAATTTACTATTTTTATGAAAATTTGTTCATCATATTATGAAATTACATTATATGCAAAAAAAATTAATGTTCTAATTTGCGTAAATATTTTTTGCGAATGTGTAAATAATACCACTTAAGTATTTTAAATAAAATAGTGCATGTTAAATTTTTTTTCAAAATAAACATCTAGAATAACGATAAATGTACTAAAGTTTTCCTATTCCAATTTAACACCTTTAAATATTTTTTATATATAAAAAAGATTCAATTCATATTTAATTCAACAGCTACACTATTTGGATTAGTACAACGAGTATGTCCCAGAAATCCTCTACCCGAATTATTCGACATTAAAGAATGTGTCGTAGATGACGATTGTACACCACGTATTTGTTGTCCGGAAAAAATGTCGAATGGTGAATTAAAGGGCTATTGTAGAACAGCTGAACCAGTTTGGGACAAAATACCTGTGGCTAAACCATTTTTAGAACGTAAACTATCCTCATGCAATTACAAATCCTATATTATAATTACCTATTAAATTATTTATATTTATTTTAGCTTTGAAAACGTTTACCAGTTACATGCAATGCACTCCACCTCCGCCGCCCTTATTAGATTTATTTCCAAAAACATGTAACACACCCTTAGACTGTTTTCCAAATTTATGTTGTCAAGAAAAGGGTAAACGATTTTGTAGGCCACCAAAACGATCTTTGTTGGCATTAATCGCCGATGTAGGGCAGGTATGTAATTTGATAGAAATTTCCATGTTTCGTAAGACTTTAATTTTTTTTATTTTACATAGCGTTTAATACCATCTGATGCCGCAAAAAAGCTCATCGAGAGGATATCATAATTATGTAATTTATTTAATTTGTATATATTTTTGTAAATAAAACAAATACAATATCTTAATTAAATTGGTTTAATTATAATTGTATCTTACAGTATTAAAATAATGAATAAAAAAAATCCATTAATCATCAACTTAGTCGAGCTGTAATAATAATAATATACATAATTAATATTGATGGGGTTTGGCTATTGTATAATGGTAAATTTTACCTTTTTGAAGCCAATGTCGGCAGCATATTCCCTGAAACACTGACGGCAGAGATTTAAACCGTATTTACGGATTAAACCGTGTCTGTTGGAACAAGCCCGGCTGAAAAAGAAATTATAATGGTTTCACTAAATAAGCTTTAATAAAATAATGAATAAAACATTTAGTAGTGATTGCTAACTTTCCTAACAAATTTTCTATTCTAACCTAAGTTTTTCTATTTACTTTAAAAATAACCTTATGTACGCATTTCACAATAAAAATAATATTTCAAACCTACCAAGACCGTGATCCTTGTCCATATTTGCGTGGATGAGAGTACCAGATATTTTGGAAACCCATTTTATTTAATTAACAAAATTTCTCGGCACGACGTGCTTTACAGCTTGTACAAGAAAAGGATATAAGTACCTACCGCCATCTATTAATTAACCAATCACATTTGATAGCATTTCCTGTCTAAGAAAGCGGTAAATTTGAACTAAATAAAAACTACCAATTTCCTAATGATTCTATATTTATAAAAATTGTATTTATTTAAACCTTTAAAGTATCGACATCTTCATTATTTAGTATTTTTTGTTTAATGGTTTGCAATAAATATGGAATTTTTTCAAAATCGCCTAAATTTTCCCATACTTCCAAACTGATTGGCACAACCGAGTAACCATTCATTTCCAAAACTTTTATCGAAAATGCTGGAAATTCTTTTATTACTTTAGTATTGAGCGTATAGTGGATGGGTTTCAATGTGAGAATTAAAACTCTACAAAATACATAGTACAATTGTGAAATTATAAACGAAATAAATAAAGCATTACAAATGATTTTTTCCTGAATCAATTTCTTCAATATATTCCTCGTTTTTTTTAAACGAAATTGGGATACCATCTTTTGAAAATTGAATTACATGATCAATAACATATCCTAACTTTGATTTAACATTTGTCAAAACAAAATCTTCACCACCAAAAGCATTTTCCAGTGCACCTTTTAAAGAAAATTCTCTTGGTTTCCACAAACGTGAAAGTTTTTCAATTTCGTATTTAACAGGTAAAATATCTATTAAATCTGGTCTTTTACAGTTAATACTCCAATATACTACCAAGTAATTTTCAATATCAGAAGCGAAACCTTTTTAAACAAGTAAATAGAAAACTTATGAAAAAGCAACATGTATGTATGAACCAATTTTTTCACCTTTTCTGAAGGATGCTTCCAAGAAATTAACGTTTAATGCCCTGTTTAGTACGTCAATTTTATAAATATCTAATAAACACAATGATGCTGCATATTTCAACCATATAATCTCCTTTTTATCAACGCTACCCAAATTTTTCGATTTTAAAATGATATCTCGTACATGTGGCCATTGTTGGGGACGGTAATCTGTCATTGCAAGCGGCACAACTATACTATAAACGTCTACAGAGGATGTATTGTTTAGAAAATCGTCACACTGTACAGCCTTGGCCAATGTATAGTCCAACAAATACTTGCTATGATGGTTCTGTATAGACAAATTTAATAAGTCACATTAAATGAATTCAACAACAAAACAAAACTTACAACTCTTGCAAGTTTTCGTAGAATATAAATCGCATTTTTAAATCCTAAATCTTGTTCAATAACATAATTAGCACAACTGTCGTAAAAAACTTCGTCATAATAGTATGGATGTTTTAAATTGTATCGATTTGTTAATTTTGTTAAAGTTGTTTCAATTTCTTCCATCGTTAACTGGTCCATATAGATGACAAGTTCATTAAATGCTTTATTCAAAAGTACAACAATACTATTACTATTCGATACCAAATCTGTTAAAGACCATACAATGCTTTTAGCATTTTTAACATCTATTTGAGGTTCATAATCAATAAGTCCTTTTACAATTATCTCAATACTATCGCTTGATACTGGAGCTTTTGATGCAAAATGTAAATAATCGACCATATTTTGTAAATTATTTTGGTTAATTTTTTTTGGTAGTTGAATGTCGAAGACTAGAGGTATGGCTATTTTTAAAGCTTCAACTAATGGTGTACTTTTAAACTGACTTAATAAATAATCCAAAAATATTAAATGACGTAAAGACAATGAATTTACATTATTTCTTATTAATTGCAATAATACGTTTACAATATGACTATCAGACTGTACACCCAAAAATGAAATAATTTTTAAAGCTTCAATAGTTTCACCCATTTCTAGTGTTCCGGCTTGTGATTTTAATTTTTGACACAGTTTTTCAAAACTAGGATGACGAATTAGTTTTATAGAAGACATTTCCGAGCTAGAATATGCATGTGTTTTTTAATGAATTTTTGTATAAATCGACTTTATGTTTAAAGACGTACTTTCCCATTTTTTGTATATCGAAAACGGTTCGTAAAGCCTGCATAACGTGTTTTCCATTTAGGATTTTGTAATGATCATTGACTTCTTGCAGTATGGCGTGTGAATTATTTGCACTTTTTAAATTTTTCAGTAATAAATCAGTGGTAGAAGTAAAATTTACATCTAAAAAATATTTATTAAATCCCTTTTATTGAAAATTTCTTTATATTATATATGTACCTTTACTGAAAGTACAAAATGGACGACATAATGAATACTTCGAAGGTAAATTTGAAAATGTTTGAATCACTTTTAAAGCTTGAGACATCGTTCCTACAAAATTTAAGCAAAATTTTGAAAAATGCGCGACTTATTTCTAAATCGAATTTGATTGGTTAGCATGAGATTGCAGAAAACTATGATTGGTTTAAAAAAACTGCCACATTTGTGATAAAACAAACATGTCTACCTAAATGACTATGACAATTATAAAATAATAAAAATAGCAAGTTGTTGTTCAAAACAATACAGTTTTGTACTTTATGTGAATGACGATTGATGTGTAATTTTTGTGATTTTTAATTTGTCTTTTCAAAAATAGTTTTATAATTTAAACAGTGGTTCATTAATTATTATGGATGAAGAGAATAATGAACAACGATGGAAGAAACTGGGTTTTAAACCACAAAAGGAAAACGTTTACAACAAATTACTTCCTTATGCTAATGAATTGGATGATGAATCTTCAAAATTGTTTCAAGATATTAAAACTAACCTCATCAAATCGATTTTGGCACGAGAAATGAGACCCGGATGTGCTTTATGGACTTCCCGACTAAATAAGTAACTTACTTTTGTTTACAAATTCACTAGTCCTTTTTTATTTTTTATTTTTGTATTACATAAATAATAATAATAGATTTTATAATAAATTCTTAATAATTTTTGACATGTGTATTTAACTGTCAAGTTTCAAACTATTTGATAGCTTAGACTTAGGCAACCAACAAGACGCCTGTATTTAACGTGATTTAACTCAAATTTTGTCTTTTGCAGATATATTAAAATTTATGGCATGAAATTTTCTAAAGAAGATCATATCGGCTTAATAAAACTTTTTTATGAATTAATAACAATTCCTGATCTGGAACCAACTAGAATCACTAAATGTGCAAATACATTAACACAACTTTTAAAGCAAGAGAAAATATAATTATTTTTTTATAATAACTGTTTAAAAATGATTGTTTTTAGAAAAAAATACCTTTTAACCAGAGATGAACTGCAATTAGAATGGAGACCACTTTACAATTTATGCGTAAATGTAATTGAAAAAAGCAAAGTAGAAGTTGGAATGTATCGCTATTTTCCAACATTCGAAACTTCTGTTTTTTCTATTGTAAAAGCCGTTAAAGTGTACGTGGACGAATTGTATTATTAAAAAAAATAATTTTTTTTTTAATTAATTTACAGATATTTTCCTGCGTCAGCTACACAAGAAATATTAGATGAATTTCGGCCAAAATTATGCCCTTTTGATAGTACAGAAATAACACATGCAATGCAATATTTGGATTTATTTTTACCGCTGCATGTTAAGCCAGAAGAAGCTAGTATTAGCTATGAATTGTGGTTTAATGAGTTCATGACATTATGGGATGTTTGTCACAATGCTAGTGCTTGGGAAAATGTAATAAAAAATTTTTTTTATTAATTAGCGCATAATATAGAAGTTATTTTTTTTATAGTACATGATGTCTTTGGTTACGCATTTGGGTCGTTGTCAAATAGGTTACATAAACTGGGAACCACACATCCCAACAATGTTTGTACGTTTCATGCGTAGTCTACAATTGCCAGTTTATTACAAACAGAAACAATTGGGAAAAAATCATAAATTAGACGTATCATTAATTTGTATATGGATTGTATACAGCTTAAACGGAGACAATAATTCAACATTTATACATTTTGAGAAATTTATGCAAACATTAGAGTCTTATTATCATCCAGCGAATGTTGGTAGATGGACCTCAAAACTCAGAGAACTGTTATTGAAATTATCATATTATTTTGTCGAACGTGTCCATCAAGAACGTTACAAAAAGCTATCGTGGGAAAATCAGTGTCCTGAAAATATGAAATTGACTGACGCCGATATTGATCGTTTTGTAAATATAATGAAACCATGTGTTGAACAGGCATTGTTCACTAGAATAGGTTCACAAGAAATTAGCTTAGCATTACAATATTTAGCTTCATTACGTCCAAATATAATTGTACCAATAACATTGGATAAATTATATGCATCGATGGATAGTTTAACGGAACCACATCGTTTGACATCATCGATGATGGCTGTTATTGCTGTGGGACGGTATGTGATTGTATGAGTTATTTATAAAATAAAAATATTTTCTTAAAATGTATTTAAAGCTATATGGTACAAGGTGACAAATACCCTGAAGGACCAACGCACGTAATTCCCTTATTAATGGCTCTTTTGCCTGGCATTGATCCCAACGACATTCGCAAATCTTATGTTACATTCAATTTTATACTACATTTCGTAAATATGGTGCCTTTAATCGATTCATCTGATGCACATAAATATTATGAACTAAATGAGGAAGAGCATATTGTTTGTGAAGCATCAGCAGGTTTTGAAGATTTTGTTCTACAATTAATGGATCGTTTGTGTGTTTGGGTTGAATCAAACTCACTAGATTTTGTACGGTTAGAACAAATGACCAATATTGGTAATAATAACAAAAGTCGCACAGAAACATTGTCAGAACGGGCTTTAGCATCAGTTGTTGGCGGTGTTTTAAATCAATGTTCACCAACTATATTTTTAGTATGTATATTATTTTCAAGACAATTTAATATAATTGTAAAGAGTGATTTTTTTTTATGTAGAGTGCATTGAGAAAAATTTATAATTTTGTAATAAATCGCATAATGGAAGTTCAAATTGCTGGAAAAATGATAGCAATTGCTGTAAATTGTTTTGCACGTGTTAATCCACATGAAACATTTAAATTATTTGTACCATATTTGTGTGATACAATTGAACGTTTATTAAATGAAAACACAAATATTAAAGATGAAGAACATTTAGATGCTGAACTGCTTTATAATCTACTCATTTTATCTGAAGTAAATTATTTTACTTTATAATATTTTTTTATGTAAAATGTCCAATTTGTAGATCGTAAATGGTCGTTCAGAAATTTTAAAATATCTAGATCGTCTTACAAATATATTGGATAAGACACTGCATTTAACCTGCAGACAAGCTGGACATTTTGCAGCTCGTATGTTAGAGAACTTAATTGGAACATTAACGTGGTGTACTCCAAGTGAATCGAAAAGTTGTTCACAGGATTATTCGTTGCCAGTAAAAGATTTTTTATCGATTAGAAAATGGGGCAAAGCGGAAAAATGTGAAAATTTGAACATAACTTGGTATGTGCCTGGAAATGATGAAATCAATTGTGTTCAACAACTTGTAAACAAATATCTAGTGCCTGAATTAGATAAAATAAATAAATTTTCTAATGACGAATACAATTTTGAGCGACAAGAATTGCAACAGAGTTTGTTTATTATTGTTGCTATTTTAGCTGGTCAAGTGGTGTTTCCAATTTGGAATGAAGAACCGTGCAACCTGTAATATAGATAATAATATTCATTTTCATTAGATATTGAAAAACGTTCTTTATTTAATTTAGAGTTGATTCTGCATTGAAACCATGGGCTTTTAATTTAAAAGTTGGTACCAATATTGAAGTAAAAATGCCAGATGGTTCAAATGTTCGTAAAGCAATATTTGATGTAATTGATAAGTTGCAAAAAAAAATTTTAATAGTTGATGAAGGCGATACGAAAAGCATCAAATTAATCATTTTAGTAAACTTCTAATACAATCAATTTATACTATTTTCTAGAATTTAATTTATTTTTATAGATTTACAATAATCTGTTGTTTAATAAAACTCGTCCACAAGATTTTGAATTACATTGGAAAAGTTTTCAAATGGCGAAACGTTTAATTGAAGATCGTTTACATAAAAATAAATTACATATAAGACATGTGCTTATTGAACGCGTTATGTTACAACAAGAATTCCGTAATGAGAGCCGAAATTGTTCATTTACTGCCACACATAAGAACATTTTATTGAATTTGTTTGACTTAAGCGTGTGCCGATATAGTGATGTAATGAAATGATAGTAATTTGAATGCTTTTATTTTTTTACTAATTTGTTTAAAATGTATAATAGGTTCGAATAACTGCCCAATCAAAATTATTCTCAGTAGTTTCCTATTTTCCATATTCGTACACGATATTAACACCGAAAATTATTGAAATCTTGAAATTGGATTCACAACAACATCATGAACGATTTAAAGGTTGTTTGTTTACATTGATTGGTCCGAAAAATTCACCTATTGTTACAAGACACGATTGGGAATTTATAAGAAATCTATGGCCAACAATTGTCAAATCAATGCCATCTGAAAAACCATCAATTATCAATTTAATAAGTGCTATAAATGAATCAGTACATAAATATTTTCCAACAATTGCAATAAAACTTGTTATACCTGATAGTTGTTTGGTTGTTGCTCAACAAATGAGTCAGAATGTGCCTAAAATCGATTTGAATGATTGGAAAAGTATTATGAATGGCAGTGAAACGGCATTACATGCTAAATCGGAGAACAGAAGAAAAGCATACGATGAAACACTGAATGCATTGATTGATGCATGCGAAAGTGGAATATTGTAAGTTGAAAACTGGCAAATTTAGATTATATATTTGATAAAAATGTTGTTCTGTTTAGACACTGGCGTTATCATTCCATGGCATTAACATTTCTAAAAGATTTAGTTCATTTCGACGTTAAATACAATCCGCGTATTGTTCGTTTCTTTTTAAAGTCAACATTAAACGAATCGATTACAATAAGAAAAATAGCTTTACGTGTTGTAATGTTTATTACAATACAAAATAAACCTCAATTTAAAAAAATCGTTATAGATCCATTTAAATTTTCCAATAATGTATTTTCAAATAATAATAAATTATATCCTGGTGTGCGTTCTGACAATGAATGGCTGTTGTATAATAGTACAACTGTGCCGAAATGTTCTAAAGAATGGGATGAACCGCGTTTTATTCACAATCAATATGTTGGACATTATGCATGGCCAAAGAAATTGGAAACTTATGCACCAAGTTGCGAACAACAAACACCATCAAAAAAAATAAATTCATTAAATGATACTGAAAAAGAAATTTATGATTTCTTTGTAAATGAATCGAATGTTGATGAATTGATTAAATATTTATCGATGGAGGAGAAAAAAGGACAAGACCAGTTTAATGCTTACAGATTTTTAATTTTTAAAAATCTGTTTAAAACATTCGAAGATGAAATGTTGCCACCATTTTTGAAACATATCGAAAAACTCGTACAAGAAAAAGAGGAGTCAAATCAACGCTGTGCAACAGAAATTATAAGCGCTATTATTTCCGGTTCAAAACATTGGAGTTATGAAAAAGTGGAAAAACTAAAGAATAATTTACTGCCAATATTGGACAAGGCAATATCTAATATACATTCGGACACATTGAATGATTGGGCAGTGTGTATAACGATGAGTTTAGAATCGCGTGATTCGAATCGTTATTCGTGGCTATTAGAGTTCCTTATGGATGATCCATTAAAAGAGCAAACATCTTTTATTGCATCAAATCGATTACATTTATTATATCTAGCAATAAATCAACAATCATGGAGAAATGCTGAATTAATACAAAGACTATTAAACTATTTTCAAAACCATTTATCACATCCATTTCAAAATATACGTGAAAAAATTAGTTGTTGTTTAGTATTAATATTTAGTAAAGATTTAATATTTCCAAATGGCACAACGAATCGTGGACCAAATACTATAGATTTTTTTAATCAATACCAACCAAAATTGGATGTTTTATACAATGATGCATTGTCTAAATTGACAATATTAAATGATTCTCAAATTGATATTGAGAAAACTTGTGATAATTTGAAAAAGATTAATATAGGAACTGACGAAGAGAAAGAAGTAATTCTCAGATTATACAAAACTGGTAAAAACTCAAGTTAATATACATATTTAGACATGAAAAATTTAATTATAATGTTTTAGTATTAAAATACATAACATTGAGTGTAGTACGTGTAAATTATTCTACACGTCCTGAATTTTTCAAATTATTACCACTAGCTTGTGTGTTGCAAAGTGAAGAAGTTGATGAAGAAATTGCCACAATTTCTACAAATTTTTTGGTTGCTTTATGCGAAACAGTAACTTTGCCTAAATATATTCCAGATCTTATAGATGCCATTCGACAAGTTTCTTTATGTCCATTTTGGTCAGCAAGGGAAGCAATTGCTGAATTTATTTCAGCATTTGTATTTCATAATATGGCAACACTTAACAGTCGTCCAGAATGGGTCGTGCAGGTGAATTTTATACATATAATAAAGAAGAATACAAATTCTTCAACTAATGTGCACTATTTTTTCTATAGTTGCAATCTATTGTTCTTCAATTACTGGAAGATTGTCAACCGGAAGTTAGAACAGCGGCAGCTAAAGTACTCAGTGGTTTGCTTCATTGCAAGTTCATTCCAAATCCTAATGAATTATTAGTAAGTTTTATAATATCTGTTCAATGTTTAACAGAAATATGTATTTCTATTTACAGGAACAGTTAAAATTGAAAGCAAAAACAAAGTCAAAAGTAAAAGGTTCAAATAAGCGCAATTCAACTAATTTGTCACTGGATATTATCAGAAAACGACATGCAGGCGTGTTGGGCTTATGTGCATTTATTAATTCACATCCATATGATGTACCTGATTATTTACCAGATATATTTAAGCAATTAGGACCACATTTAAACGATCCACAGCCAATGCCCGTACAGAATATACTTTATTTAGTTTTATTTTTACAATTTATACTATGATGTATTTTTTTTAGACTACAATTAGGAAAACTTTAGGTGATTTTAAAAGAACCCATCACGACAACTGGGAAGTACACAAATTGAAATTTACTGACGAAGAATTGTCAGTATTGAGTGATCTTACAGTTCCACCTAGCTATTACGCATAATATTATTTTAAAAGTTATGTAATTAATTACTATTAGGACATGGTTTATACATATTCTGGTTTAAGGATTATATTATAATTATATTGTTTTTATTTGTATAACACTGTTTGCAATACGTGAATAATATAAATATTAAAACAAAAATCGCGTTTTTCTGCTAAGTTATTATCTATGATGGCTGTCAAATACATTTAGTTACATCTGGTATACTTTATGATTAATATGGTTTATGATTTAAAAAAAAAACAGTTTTGAAGAAAAACATTATTTTAATGATCCTTCGACTAAACGAAAAATCATGTAATTGTCATATTTAATTCTTGTAATAAAAACGTACATTTCCTTTTCAATATTTTTACAGCTTCTATGAAGATATCAGAAGGTTCCATTGCTCCAACCGATTCAATTGTAACTAAAATATCCTTGTTAGATAAAATAGTTCATTTTCATATAAAAAGAATTGTCTTACAAATAAAGTAGTCTTGTACTTTACTCAAAATAACTGCATCTTTTAAGTCGTCATAACGATAAACATTTCTGCTTCCGGTGTCATAACGTGCATTGTTAACAACAGCTACTTTTCTGCCATCTTTCTCATTTCTGATTCCAATAACACCCGGAGAAAAACACTTTTGTAGTCTGTATGCAGCCTCACCTTCAATTTCTTTTACTAATTTTATATCTGGCAATAATCTATAAAAAGCTGTAGCTACTGGTGAATATTTGGCATGATCTTTACCATTACTTTTAAATGCAATCAATTTCAAATCTAATTCATGCCCAGGACGCATTTTTGCAATCAATATATCACCGTCTAGAGGTCCTACGTCCGTTTCTTTAAAACGTTCTTTTTGATTACCAATCGGTAACCATTTAATGTGTTTTGAATAAACTAAAATTTATTTCTAATTTCAGAAAGTACTAAATTAAGCGCATTTTAAATTTAATAAATATAATATTATATGTATACCATTAATGTTTTTGTAAATATCTTCAACACGTGAAGAGTTTTTATTAGCATCCTTGTTATAACTGCATTTGATTTTTAACTCAAATTCTAATGTGTCATTTTCACCACTTGCTGTTGTCCCTAATGAAAAAATATTCTTACCTCGCATTGATAGTTAATATTTTGATGTTAATAACACTTACAATCGCTTTTAAATTCAAACAATCTAGAATCGGCTTTTAATGGTATGAGACCCAAACGATGGGCTAATACTTCATCCTGTATAATGGATGTATTATTTATGATGTGCACTTTTTCAATAGCCATACTGGTAACATCGCTTAGCATAAGACGTCGAAAAGTATTTGCTAAAGACGGATGAATGCCAATTAAATCAAATTCCATTTCGTGGTTTTCATTGCGAATAATTACAATACGAAATACCTTTTTGAATGTAACAACATTAAATGGTTCATCTAAAACTGTTGAATTTTTTGGATTGTTCTAAAAAACTATCGATTTATTTTAACAATTAACGTATTATAAAGTAAATACTTGATTGATTGTATATTCATTTAAAATGATACGTGGTTTTTCATCATTTAATTCCATATTTTTGATCAACTGTATCGTTCAATGATCGTACATGTGTAAGAAATTTTATGAATTTTATGAGGTTATAAATTTAATATTTATCAAATAAATAAAAGAAATCTCAATTTCTGAAAAATAAAAGTTTTTTAAATTCCGTATAGAGGACGCAACCCGAAAGCACCGAAAACAGAAACCGGTGTTTCATCAACTTAGAAGCTTAGGATTAGGAGATTAGGACTTAGGAGGCCCGAGTCCGAGTGCTACCGTGCTACAAGCTATATATGAGCCCCAAGGTGCTACTACTTAGTACTTATTCCTCATCTTTTCAGCTTGAGAATGTGGCTTGAGATAGAAAATGAATTTTTTGTCTATTCAATATAAGATGTCTTTATTTTTTTGGTACAAATTACACTATTAATCGTTGCAATATCTTATTGCATTATTGTTGTTGAATATAATAAGCTTAATATGTAAAAATAATAAATGTTAGCAAAAATACGAAATATTTATCTTATTATAAATAAGAATATAGTTAACTACATTTATTTCGAAGAATTAAGTATTTTTACCATATTTGTACCAATTTTCATTAACATTGTTGGAAATAATTAGGTATAGTCGTCCCAAAAATAAAATTACAACTTTGACTCTTTAAGAAGCCTAATCGGTTTTCCAGCCCTCTGCAATAAAGTAGTACCATTTAAATTGCCAGGTCCGTAGTATGAATTTTATATTTATTTGTCATGAATTTACTTTTCCACCTAATGCTATTATTATAAGGTGTAATAGGAATATTATATAAAGAAACCTTGTTTTAATTGTTCACAGTGTTTAATTGTATGTATTATAAATATATTTATTAGAAACATAACATTCATAGAGAATGAGTCGATTCTATCGATGTCTTATTATTCCAAATACGGGCCTGGGCAACTATGGGCCCAGGTACAAAAGTAGGAGACAGCAGTACAGGTACCTCAATAAATGGTCTATTGTTATATTATTAGGATTATTGGAGTTAACTATCAGTAAAGGCCATAATTTTATTTTATCTTTGGGACGACTATACCAGGGATCAGCCCTAAATGTTAGAGACATTGATTCATGATCAAATTATTATAAATACTCGTAAACATCAATTCATTAAACAAACTTTTGTGGTGCTGGTAGGAAGCTTAAATTTTCAATCCAAAATAAAACAATTTTTAATCACAAAACAAATTGTATTTTGGCACAAACGGCACTTTGTAGTCTTGCTTTTTTAG
>SSSI01007821.1:0-16236 GCA_004796505.1 Oryzaephilus surinamensis | reverse complement strand
TTAACCAAAGAAGTAAATTGAAAGTGTCATATATCATTGGAAAGCCAATTAAACAGCGCACTTTTTCTACTAAAGTAACCAATATGTAATATATAGTAATATATGTTAAGTGCCTTACTATGTATATACGTGGCATATGTGTGCATATCATATGTAACGTAACTCTTAGGATCGCGATATCTCAGGAACGGTGCCTCTTAGAGAAAAACTCATAGAAATCATTTTTGTAGATAATTTTAAAATCTACAACTTTGATCTGAGGTGCTTTTTCGATAAAACTTACCGTTTTCGAGAAAAATCCAAAAAACCTCAAATTGTGACCTTTGACCCCGAATAACTTTAATCGCACACATGGGATCGATGGGGACTTTTACATTTTTATTTATAATGGTAAGCCCAAGGTGTCCACCAATTTTTGGGACTGTTGGAATTTTTGCTATTTGTCCCCTATTTTTATGTCTAAATTGACCGGACTACTTATCGTGTCAGTATAATAAATAATACTCTGTGTTAAATTAACTGTTTATATTAAATTTAAAGAATATAGCTTACGGTTAATGAATTTATTAAATTAAAAACACTATACATGGTTCTTGTTGAAAACAAACAAAAAAAATTACTCTATTGTTCTGTCAGTCACTTCACAATTTTAACCTCGTTAAAGGGATAACGTGTTGGCTGACAATGAAGGGTTGCGTAATTTATATGAAATTTTGTTATATTTTTTATTTTATAATGAATACACCATTTATTATAATAAAACAACTGTTTTATATCCAGTGCAAAGCACACAATTATACGTATAAAATGTGCTTTTAGGAATCACATTTTTCTACATTTCGAACTATGAAGGACCAATTTTTTTTGGGGAAAATTTTGGACAAAAATCAATGGCCCAAAAAATTTAAGTGCTGCGTTTAGAGCTTCTAAATTCGTTTCTATTACGCATCCACAAGGTCGGGACAAATTTATATTTGTCGCCCCCTTTTGTTTAATAATTCTGCTCGGAAAAATTATTACATCACTCAAAAATATATATGTAACATTGGAGCTGCCAGTTCCACCTGATCTGTTATTATTATTATTGTCGTAAATACGTCAACACAGCGTTTATTTCTTAGAGTCTTTCCGGAAAATCAGTTTTTTTATTACATAATATAGGTAGTTTTCATATTATTCTAGCTTTAGGGGGAAAAAGTGAAAATTATTGATTTATGAATGTCGTTTGCAAGTTGTCGATGAGTTTCAAACACACACACACACATTCACCCCCTACACACACATCCAGCCCCCTTCTATACACACGTTCGCCTCTCCGATATTTCGGTTCTAGGTTGAAACCAGCATCCTGTTTCACTTTGATTTTTTTATATAGGTCAGCAGGTTTTTCATTGATATACGAGAACTGACTGTAAAGTTTCTATTTCGTGCATTTGCGGTCGGTATGGCATTTAAACGAGCACACCTAACTGAAAATTTGTCGAACCGCACAAAGAACTTTTTCGCAAAAAAAAAAACGTTATTTCGTTATAATAAATTGTGGCTTATAAACATTTTACTACAAATCTATGTAGAGCAATAAGAGCAATATTTTATATTCCTTTTTGAGGTTTTCGTCATTGGAAAAGTGCGTATTAGACGCGAAATTGGACAGTTAAAATTGAATTTGACAAATTGATTAAAATTGGGGTGTTCAAGTATACTGTATACATTTATTTAATGAAATTAAAGTTAATAACTATTTAGTCTTAAGTTGCTAGGTGCATTCTCTTTCACTATACAACTTGCACTTCATAAAGTTATGTAATAGCAATTACGAAACTAATGGTTTGTTGTCTTTAAACTAATTAAATTTAGAGCAAACATATTTGCAACTTTGATAATTTAATTGAAAATTTCTAGAAACTTACCTTTCTAGTGCTTGCATTTCTTTCGTATTTATTTTTATCAAAGACTTGAATACGAAAATTCAATAAACAGAATATGCAAATATTTGGGGAAATATTTCTTTTAGCAATTATTAAATGAAAATTATGGCAACATGCAACAATTTAAGATTATGATTTATGTTTGTGTTTTAATCTTTTGTTATTTTATGTTTAGTGTTGTATCACTTACGAGAGTGTGTAGATTTTAACAAGTTTCCATCGATAACAACTTATACATGATGGATGGGAAATAATTTTGTTACCCTATAAAAAGAACAACTCCTTAGAACGAAAAACTGTGTTGTAATCAATAAAAATGGTAACGACAGCCTATATAACAAGAATGTATTTTGGGATGTTATTGCCTAAAATCTTGGTATGAAACGAAAATGATAATGACTTTATAAGTCAATGCATTTTATCTTATAGAACAAATTTTTACCCTGATTGTATTTCCATTTTCAAATTTTTGGATTTCAATACAATTTCAATATAAAATGAATCGTAGAATATTTTATTAAATGTTTGGCACTGTTTTCAATCATATTTTTGATATAATATTACATATTACCCTATCGATCATGCTTACAAATTTTGTGTTTTTTTTTTGTTGAAGTTCTCCCTTGTTGTTTCAAGATCTCAATTGCGCCTATATTACCTAAAACCATTACACCGTTTTTCTTTCGTGTTATATTCATGTTATCATGTGGAACGTCGGAAAGAAAATGATTTTTTCATGTTTATTGAAACAATTCATTGTTTTACTAGTACATCTGTATAAAAGAAAAATGTAACAGTTTTGTACATCCCTTAAATATAAACACATTGTTGAACATGTACACAAGCAAACCACAAACTCATAAAAAATAAAGCTACTTGTAGCTTTTCTATGTGTATGTGGCTTTTTAGGTAAATGAAGGAAGACTGTGTGGCTCACCTCATTTATGAATTACGTATTTCAGTACAAACACATAAAATTTTTATATACGTTCGTCCGCATTATTTTGCACAAGAAGGTAGATTATTGTCTGAAATGTAGGCTTCTCTACTCTCATTTAGAATGAAATTAAGACACGAAAAGAATTGTATTTAATTTGAAAAGAAAATTTCTATTTGTGTTTATTTGAAAATTGAAAAGAAAAACAAAGAATAATTAATGATTTTCAGCTGTACAATAGAAAAAGTTTCACATCAGTTATGTTTTTGGGAAACAATTAAATTTTTTCAAAACTTTACTCGATATAAAACTCCACAATATATGTATGTATTAATAGATTTTCAGAATAATGAAAGTCTATAAGTAAAAATCAATAGTGAAACAGGTTTGCTTTTGAATATGTTGAATATGTAGTTAATTTGATTTCGTAAATAATGAAAACAAAATAGCAATGTCCTACCGAGTCCAGACGTAAAAAATCTACATAAAAGATACACAAACTCAAACTATTTAGATACAACCTACTCTGTCGTGTCTGACCAGACGTCAACCTTTGTTACAGTATATATTTCTACATATTTATTAACATTTACGTCATCTTGTCTAATGGAAAACTCATCATGTTTTGGTTTTATTAAAATTTTATACCAAACTTTTATAAATATTCTAATAAATGAAAAGTAATTATTATATTAAATGGAATATGTCTTATTTATTAATTTACTGTTTAATATTTTTATTTAAAACAAATAGATATGCTAATTATGGAATATGCTTTTCTAAACGCGTCCACTGAATAACTAAATAACAAAACATTAAATACTATAAAGAATTTATAGTCACCCAAAAAAAATTGTTTTTCTAAAAATTTTTAAATATGAATCTCACAGGAGAACTTTGAGTTAGGGAATTTTCTAATAAAATTGTATTAAAATAATATAGTGGAATTTCTCTATTTTAATAAAATTTTGCTTGAAAATTTGCAAAATCATCAAAAACCAGGTTTATTTTAAAAACCACACTAGTTTATATATTTTGACTAAAATTAGTCATTTCGTGGACGCGTTTAGAAAAGCATATTCTGTTTTTAATATTTATGTTATGGAAGTTGTGTATATTCAAATTGGAAACAAAAATAATGTTGACTCTATAATTAATTTAAAAAAAATATAAAACAATGTTGTTCTGTTTGAAACATTTTACATAAAAAAAGGAATAAATCCAATCTGAAAAATGGGGTAAATTTAAAATATTATCCACACGTGTTCTACATTACACCATTTTTAATTATTGTGGTATGCAACAGTGAATATATGTTAATTTCGAAGAAGAATCTGAATAATTTGCTTGCCACTCACGTTGGCCTTTTAAGATATCTACTTTGGTTACACAGTATTTCTTCTTATATAACAATACGTGCACACTCATGAAGCCAGTGATATGCGCCCGTTATAAAACAAAAAGGAGAATGCGTTTGTATCCTAATGAGAAGATTTAATTGTGCTCTGCCTCCTAACTCTTATTTCTTTTTCTGTTTCATTAACGTTGGTTAAAGAAAATTGCATTTACAACAAATTCTTTGTCAAAGACACACCTTTATAAGCTCTCGTTTGAGATTTTGTTTTCATGTATTATTTTGTTGTATTAAGCGTAGATTAAGCTCTTCCTCGTCACCATTTCCAACCCATCATTAACAAATCCGTTTCTGAATTATTTTTATATAAATATGTACATAATATCTAAATACATATTTATTTTTATTTTAACTAGTGATATTGACAACGTATTTTCTTTAGATAATTTATTGAATTGCAGTGCATTTGATAGGTAGGGTATATCTTTATATTTTTTCATCGTCATGTAGGCGTTACATATCACTGTCGAATTATAATAAGGGAGAAGAAGATTAGAGGAATATGTGGAGAGTTAAGTGGGTGTGAGTTGTTAGAATTAATGTGACGTCATGTTTTTGTCGTCTTCATCTTCAGGTGATTAATGCATTTGAAGATTCGTGTCGCGAAAAAGGTACTAAAAACTTGAAAATTCGTTTTCCCCTTTTTTCACATTTATATAAAAAAAATATTCACACAAAAATGTACATTATATACCAGTAATAGTATTTGAAATGAAATATTGTAAGGTTTCATATAATGATTTCTTCAATAGAAGGACTAATATTTTCGCATACATAGAAAATAAAAAATATATATTCCGCGTTTGATTTGATTGAAAAGAAAAATATTAACGGAAAACGTGTATGAATGGTTGGAAATTTGTGTCAGTTTAAAATTTTTGATTGTAAAATGTTGCAACTATTGTAATTCCATTTTTGTGTGTGTATGTGGTATGTTTGATAGTGTTTGGCAGTTGATTAGGGAAAGAATGGTTGTACCCTCGTATATCTAATACAAGGTCGTAGGCGTATCGAGTCGAGGCCGTTGGCGCACGGCGGCGGCAGCATGCTTTCAAGAGGCTTAGCAGATCGATCCTTGTGACCCGAATATGAGAGAACTAGCACCTCTTGCGCCGCCTCCATACTTCTCTCCCTTTCAGGCATCCAGCGAGCGTCAAGTGGCATTCGTATAAATGTGGAAACTTGGAATTTGGAAAACACATCGTGCAGCAGCCGTGCACGTGTCACTCGACTTACCATTTTCTCCATTATTCCGTCAAATAGGGTCATTTTTTCATGTTCTTCTGACATACACACGTATAAAGACAACGTTTCATAATATCTACAGATACAATATTATATATATACAATTCTTAATAACTGTCATGTGGAAATGTACTATATAGTAAAAAAATCATTAAAAATTTATTTTCCACAAATATCTATTTATAGGATAAAGATGTCACACTGCTGTGTTTCAACTTTTTAACTTTTGAATATGTCAAAGAAATAAATGATGAGGATTTTGTCGGCCCCTTAATAATGTAATGAATGAGAATTACATTTTTTCCAATAAATATCAACGTTTTATATGAGAATTTATATGAAAAGAAATAAATACAAATTGAGAGATGGTCGTTTTAAATGACAACATTCAAAGGCAATCATAAAATGTTGTATCAAAAACCGCGACAATAGAAGCGGAAGTGCAATTACTGAATGGGATGTTGCGTTTAGTAAAGAACCGGAGACTAGAGGAAGATGGTGTGTTGTGTTGGGCTTTTGTTATATTGTGGCAATAGTATGTGAGGCCCAACACACACGACAACATCAATGTAATCGACGTCAATCTTGTAAGATATAGAGGACAATGGACACATAACATTTTTTTTGTGAAAGTAACTAAATATTGGATATATAGCGTTTACTTGGGACATTTTAGTACCAATCTAGTTTTAACAACCACTGGTCGAATTTGAACGTAAAACATTTTACAATGCAATCACATCATGTTGAAAACTCCAGTTTCATGTTAGTTTCATGTACTTCGACCGAGTCCAGTAACGATTACGACTTGCTTGTAACTTGTAATTTATGTTTTCTAGTAAATCGTACATGACTTTATGGCTCGATTTCCCCATGGGAGATATTTTAAAAAACAATTTTTTTGATAACATTTTAACACCTGTTTTATAGAATATTGAAACAGATTTTTTTATATTTGTATCGTTAAATTTTTAATGGGAACGTATTAAAAGTGATAAATATTTTAATACAAAATCAATTGGATTTAACTTGAAATTTGTTTCATATTAATTATTTATATATCAATATGTTACCTGTTTCTGTATAGATTTAATAAGATATATATACGTGTTATATGTATAAAGTTTCACTCAAACTATATTATACACTTTGTAATATAAATTATCTAAACAAAACTCTCATCAATTTAATAAATTAGTGAAGCAACAATGTATAATTTAAAGTATAATGCAATTAAACAATTGTTTCTTGAATATGTAATTAGGCGAGCATTTGTACAAAAACATGTAAAAATATTCATAGCGCAAAATTAGCATTGAAAAAAAGGAAAATCCAAAAGTAATCAGAGTAAACGTACACAACTATGATAAAATAATGGGTACATTTGTTAAAATTGGATGTACTCGTTGAATTTGTATGTAATTCTCGTTTAATGAGTTTACCCTTTAATCTTATTTCGCTTGAAATTTTTATCATCTCATTAAGCCATACTTTTACAATCCTAAATTGGGTACATTTACATTGTACTACGAAGATATTGAGTGATAAATTATGCATAAACAAATTTCACTGGTTGTCCTGAAAATTGAACCAACAATCGTATTATTTCGAATTGATGAACCTCAAAATTAAAGCATATCCTTGACTGTTTTTACAATCTTTTTAACTATTTAATTTCAAATTTCATTCAGAAGTCTCTCATATGATATTTACTTTCCACTGACAATAATTATAAGCCATAAAAACGGTTGTGCAAATGTTGAAACATTTTATGGCCTTATTCCCGACCTTACCATCTAACTTCCGGCTTCTACCTACATTACTACAACGTAATAGTAACCAAATTTTTCCGGTTTCCAACCACATTAAACGTTTTATCATACATTTTGAATCACGGATACTTTGTAGCATCAATAAATCAACCTTAAATTAACCTATTTCGTGATATGGGTTTGTACCCAGATTTTTTCCTTCAAGTGTGTAATAGCTCATTGTTTCACACTATATACATATGTGTTGGTGAGAGAGGGTAGGTATATATCGGGAAAATCAAACAGGCCATTATGTTTACGATACGGCCCCGTAAACGATCGTAAAATCCTTCATTATAATTAAGGCATGAACGTAAGCTCTAAGTTTGGCTAGCGGTTGCCTAGTTGGGTACAAATTCCATCAGACTGAAGGATATGGTGCAGTAAGTGAAATTTCTTACTCACTGAAGTATATTTACCAACCGCACATAAACTAAGACATCTGCTATGTATCTACTTAATCTATTGTTTACATGTTTCTTATTAGCATTTCTTTTTCATAAAATGAAAATGTACAAAATACTTGTTTGTACATTTTATATCAAATGATTTTATTATCATCTTGACCTACTTGGTCTAAATGAAGAAGTTGGATAAAGTTGAGGCCAATTATTTACTAATTAATAGTTTCCTACTAAGTTTACTTGTAATTGAATTATTCGTAAAAAGTGTATTTAATTATAGAAAATTAATTGTCCAAACCAAATTCCCGTATGAAATCGTATAATTCCCGATTGATATATATATATATTAAATGGCTTATGTTGAAAATATTTTGTTTCAAATATATGAGATCGGATGGAGTATTTTATTTAGTCGACCATAAATAAACTTGGTAATTGATCAGAGTGACAGAGATTGAAGAGTCGAAACATCTCTCGGCTATCTTAAACCTTTTCAGTATAATTTTCAGTCTTCCCTTGTGATTCAGTCAACATACTTTGGAGTTGTTCAATCCTGTGTGATACTGCTGATGCTCTTTCAGTGACATTTTGACCATCAGGATATGAGAGTCTGTCTATGAGAGCCTGTCAACTACTGTAATTTCTAAATACTTATTTTCCGAAATTCTCCATTTACCAATTATCATATTTTTATAGGATTTTCTTTACTCTTGCTCTATTTTAAATCCCATTACTTGAAAACGGATTTTATGTACTTTAACACTATTACGTGATCGGTAATTTTTATTGATAATCACTTTTAATTAAACAACACTGTAACTTTCAATATATTTAAAATCGCAGCTATTCCTGTTTAAATTAATTTCTAGTATACATTGTTTAAAAGGTTAATTTACATTTACTTCAAACTTAAAATGAGAATTATAGGTGCAATAAATAAAAGTGTGTCTATTGACCTATTTTACCGCAAACTAACTGGTTATTTAATTGTGTTTTTTAAAACTCACTTTATACTATGTGGGAAAAATGAAAAGAAAGGAGATAAACCAATAAATAAATTAACAGAAACAGTGCAAAGTTTAAAACTAAGTATTTTATAACAAGAAAGTTTCCGTTAAAAGTTTTATTGGATTAAGGGAAATGAAGAGAATATTTAATTTAATGTACATAGCTGAAAAATTGATAACGCTTTTCGGCTTTTCTGAAAGTCTTAAGTACATTTAACGTAATCATAAAGGATAAACAATTTTATATTGTCAGTTATCTACAAGTATAATAATATGATAGAACAAGTTATTTTTGTTAAAATTTTTAAGTTACGCTAATTAAATGGTATGACATTAAAACAAACTTGTAAAATTCACCTTGTGTCATGTCGTTGCAATATTTTCAACCCTTTTTAGACATTATCTTCTTTGCATTAAATAATTTCATAAATTATAAATTCTTGCACAATAACCATGCATTTATTATATGCACAGTAACAGTAAAATAGAAAGTTTAGTTAAAGAAAATAAATTTTAAGATGTTGTTTTCTGAACGGATCGATATAAGGTGTCGCAAAATGTATCCTGATCTTGCGATACATATAGCGTGTATCTGTCTGTAGAAAAAACTTGAGCAGGAGCAGAAGTTTAAATTCGGACACGTAGTGGAATATACTGTTGGGGGTTGATGGTACACTAGATAGTTCGGCTTGAATTTATGTGACCAAAACGAATATCTAAAAGATTCCGGTCTAGAACGAAACTTTCTATTCTTATTTGATTTTTAATATTCTGTTTGAATTGAAAAAAGTTTCGTCCATTCCTGAATGTGTAATTTATTAAAGCCTATTCCATGTGTTTTTTTGCCAGTATAATTAAATTCGACAATTTAACATCAACAACCAAAAAATGTGACAACTGGGCTTTGTTGTATTTTAATTACATAAAATGTTTTATTATGGAATTTAATTAAACAAACAGTTTATTATAAATTATTAATTTTGATATATTTAGTATTATACACATTACAAAATTATTGTAAAATAAACATTCTATACGGGATTTATTTATAATACACCTTCATGAAATAATGAAGAGAAATTGAAATTGACATTGGATTCGGATGGAATGTTTGCGTTTATGCAAATCCTTATATTTTAAACGGTCATTTATTTCCACACTTAATTGCTTTAGTATCATTATTCATTTAATAATGATAATCAAATGTATTGATGAAGGGGTAACAAAAGTAGCTGGTATGGGAAGGAATTCGATGGTGTTAGGTGAAAAGTGTGAACTTAATAACAATAGAGGCTTTGTTAGTTGTATAGAATTCACAGCATACTTGGCAGTTTTGTTACGTCCTTCCCTTTGCAACAATAATGCAATTTCGTTATTGTTTCATGCGTTTCAGTAAAACGCCTAAAATGAATATTTCAAATTACATATCTGACATAAAGCGAGTTTATTATTACCCACATAACAATAATTAACATTGTTCGATAAACGAAAGTGAATTTTCAAACTGTTTGGAAAAAGCTTTAAGAAAATATTCTTGTCTAATACGAGTACCTTAATAAAATATTAAAGGGACTTTTGACCTATATTATTTGATGGTCAACTATGATATTGGAGGTGTCAACAGCCCTCAGTTGTTTACCTTTCTGTAAGTAGGTCGAGTAATATTCAGAATTTTAATTGAATAAATGATTTCAGTCCAATTTTGGTTAAATTTAAGTATATTAGTTTGTAATTTCGTCTATTATCGTTATATTAGAAGCCATTTAATCAATAATATGAATCTAAGTAAGTGTTATTTTCGTTAGATTACAATAATTAGATGCATTCACTTGTATTTTATTTAATTAATCATTTGAAGTGTATAGATTAATATATTTAGTCGTATATAATGTATTTCTCCAGCATAATTTATGTCAATATCGCATTTGTATTATACATATATGTACGTATATATGAATTGATAATGCATACATTTAAATTAAATCACCTGTCAAGCATTCAAACACTTGTTATCATAGCACGTGTTTGACTCACGTGCATTAATAAAGCTTGTTATATATAGGTATAAAATTTATTTTATCATATATATCAAGATAAATCGAACAATATAAATTTCAAATTTGATTTCGTCCTTCGACTAAATCGACAAAGAAACATGAAAATATGATATATGTACACACTACACGTATTATTTTAAAAGCAGAAAATACATACATATATGTAAATAATTTACAGAATTTTTCAAAAAATAAGCTTTTATGTATGTACGAATATGTTTGTTTAATATTAAATAAAAAACGTTACATAGTCCACAAGAATGACCAAAAATTATTACATATTACGATATTTCAGTTATAAGAAAAATTAGATACAATTTGATAAAATATGTATAAGTAATAAAATTTCGTGTATGTACATGTACCCTACATAATTTGTTACATGTTCATAGAATGGAAATTGAAAAGTGAATATGTACTCGTATATGTATACTATAAGCTGTATTACCATTTAGGTTTATATTTTATTGGAACATTTGTAAAATCGATAATTAATGTTGTATTAATTCCGATTTCATATGTATGGATGATTTATTACAAACCAATTATTATTTTCTATTATTTTACGTTTTATTCAATTATTGATATTCTATTTTTACAATATGGGTGATTTTTTTTTCTGTATTTTCAAAACATCTACTAAATATGCCTAGAATAACACACGTGAACAAATAAAATTAGAATAATTGTAACACGAACAACGCCCACACATTTACCCCCTTATACACCTAGAGATGTAAATATATTATATATATGTATACAAAGTCTTTTTACCAATCAGCCAATCACAAATTTACAAATAATGAGAATGTTCGAACTGCGAACATGGCATCTGAAAAATATATATTTTGCGCATTTTCGTTGCATAAATAACACTCTAGGTTGTATACTGGGGTGATGGTGGTGGTGGTGGCGGCGGCGGCGGTAGTGGTGATGCGTGGGGTGGATTGGTGGTGGTGTATGGGGACAACTGGTGATGACACTAACGCGCCTTTACAAGATATAATTTTGCATCCTCTACACACTCGCACTTGGTAGACATTGGTTTATGGATTCGTTAAAATTTACCAGCTGCCTCCAAGTCACCTACATTCCGTTGCTAACGTAAGACTGTAGGTGTACATAACAATTACGTTAGTTACACTGGACAATTTTTTATTTTATAAATAAATTAAAATTCTAAATAAAAATTTAATGTCCACGTACAATACTGTGGAAAAAACACTTTCTATTGAATAATTTAACGATGGCAACTGAAAATTACTAAAATACCACATTGATTTATCCCAAACAGTTGTAAAAACTGCAATGTGAAGTAATTACACAGGGGTAATCTATAGAACGCACAGGAAAAAATAAAAAAGACGCTCAGCCCCCCGCCTGTAAAACAATTAATTTTATATCCTAATACATTCCAGACTGCCATTAGAATCGTTTCGCAAAACGATTTGTGTCCATAAAAATCGAAAAGACCGTATATTACTGTTCACGACCTAAACCTTAGTGACCTTGCGGCATTTGTAGAAAATAAAAGGAAAAATATCATCATGGAAAATGATAATACTATAATCAAATGAGACCTCTTTATACCTATTAACATTATTGTGTGGCGTGTATTAATTTTGTTAGACTTGTCACTGATCTTAAGACTGACGACTAGCAGTCGCTAATATTAATTTACTCTCATTTAGCGTATAATTAGGGAAAGTCTTTAGTGTTTAACGTCTTCCATCCTACTTAACGTCACAATAATTCATTGGTTCTAAATAATTTATCTCAATAACCGCCGGGTTGTTGAATATTTTGTTACAGTGAAATATTAAAGTAAGAATCAGGCCTCAGTTTAAGTGATTTTAATGTGTTTCAACGTTGAATTTTGAACGAACTCATTTCCTTTGCTTTTAGACTTTTTGAGTAAATAATTTGAAAGTGTTTAACAACTTTTAGATTGTTCTCTTTTATCAACAATTCACATGTTAATTGATAATGAATATATTTTCACTATAATAAAATTCAAAAAGCTATATACAAATTTTAAAGACTCTCTTCAAATGCTCGTAAATACACAAACATTGGTTTAACTCCTACATATAACACGAACATGTGTTGTAAATCATGTTCCAGTCACTTTAATAAATATATGCAGAGATGAAAGACATTTAGAATCAAAAATACTACAGCCAACATGTCAGTTATAATAATTATGGTCAACATCACAAAGACTTTCCAGATTGACCATTATCTGAAAGTCACACAGAATATTCATAGACTTGTTGAAATTGAAAATCTAGTGAACGAGTAAAGTACTGTGAACTGTTTACAAAAGACAACCCATCCTTTGAATTGTATTCCAATATGTACGTCCACAAAAGGGTAACTGAAAAGGCGCAAAATACGAAATAAAAGACATATAATAGATTGAATACTTTTAACTCATTTTCATTTTATCAACTTAAGTAACTTACAAGAATTTGTTACTTGAGTAAATTAATCAAACTGAATGTATGATGATAAAAAAAGACGTAAATTTCATTTAGAATACGTATGTTTGTAACCTGATTATATATGAAAAGCAAAGATTTTCTTATTCACTGGATGTACAGCAACTTTTCTGTATTTTTTCAGTTATAACAACAGAGTGAACAAATCTGCGCTAAGATTGGATATATATTGAACGTTTTTGACTTTTTATGATATACATAAAAGCAGAGTCTTTGATCAGAAATTACTTCAACTCAGATGAATTTTAGGTATACAAAATGTAGCAAAAATCACAAATCATTCGTTGTATATGTTTACATAGATAACTACTGCTAACTTACTTGAAAAGCTTGTATGCAATAGGAAGTTTCTCCAATTTTAAAAAATATGTAAGTACTTTAAATACACCAGAATCTGAGATCAATGAAATAGTCTTCATTCAAACTGTTCTATAAATCATCTAAAAAGGATTTATCGTATGTAATTTATAGTAAGGAATAAATTAGATGTCAAGTATAAAAGACGGGTCAAAAACAGCAGATGCTTTGACAATATTAATTTCCTGGCCAATATGGTCGAGTCAAAATATATTTTTCAAAATCTTATCTTAGTTTGTTTTAAGGTAAAAGTCTCAGTAAAAATATTAGTATTCAGTAAAACATACTAACTTGTTCTAGAATTCCAAAATATTGTACAGATAAATATGTACATGTATGACATATTTGGAATTTACATCTTGTATACATAAATATGTATAAATGTTTATAGTATAGTTTCTTTTTATTTGGAAAACTTCTTCATATATAACAATATATTTATGTTATTAGTTATTTAAAGTAGAGTATATACGCGCTAGCGCACTAAGACGACCTCTCATGAGGCTGTGCGTGAGGGTCAGCGCACAAGAAAGACGCACAGGTTTGTTAATAAAGATATCTCTGTGGAAATGTGATAAGATTGCACGTTGTCCTGGAGGAAGCTATGGAAGAGGTTATGATATGATGACGATTCTGAGACATGTAACAAACAGTTTACCTTGCAGTCTTTGCAGTGGTGCGCAATAGAATAAGTTTGACCGCAATCGTAGCGGGTGAGCAAGTCAGCGTGACTACACGAGACCCTCCTGGCCAGATCGTCCACCTCCAGTAGCGCATCCAAGAGTCTTCGGCAGGTGTTCCCGCCTTGGAAAGCGGTTTCAGGCAGGGCCGAGTCGACCGCGTGCTCGCAGCAGTGTCGCATCCGGAGTCCGTGGAGTACGTCACGCCTGCGCTCGGCACCCAAGTCGCGGCCGCACACCTCCTCTTTGTGCGATTCTTGCAAGTAATAAAGGCACTGAGTAGACTTAGTACTGTTGGCGGGGCAGGGCGGCGGACAAAAGGGCTTGGGGGGCGAGCAAGCAGGCCGCAGGTCGGCCGCCGCGGAGGCGGACTGCAGGTCGCTCGCCGACAGCCAGGGGTTGACGATCTCGAGCGGCGAGGTGGCGGCGAACGCCAGGCCGGCCATCAGGAGCAGCGACAGGCCCGACGGGGCCCGGGGCATTCTGCGGGGCAGGGCGCGGTGACGACGGCGGCGGCGTCGGCTCGGTCGTCGGCAGCTACGGGAACCGGGAGCATCGCTGCGGGCGGCCGGAGTGCCCCCCCTCGACGCTCCGAGTGCCCCCGGGGTCCGTGTGCCGGGGCCCGCTAGGCCGCGTGGACGCGGGCCCCCCACAGCCCTCGCTCATGCTGCATGCTCGTCGGAGGGCTTAGGGCACATCACATCACTGCACACTATACACTAGACGCACTGACTATCGCTACCGAGGTCACGGTGTGCCGCCATCTTGAGAAGGTATGTGGTCACAGTCCTCCCCGCCCGGGCGCGAGCTGTGCCGGCCGTCTCTCGCTCGACACTGGCATCGCGGCGGATGCGCAAACAATCGCAGGCGCCGGCGCGATCGATAGCCGCCGCCCGCCTGCCCCCGATCAATGTCACCCTATAAAACTTTGCATTTTACCCTCACGCCACCCTTTATACAACATTTCGTTCGTAATACAGAAAACTACCTACTACAATTTGCAGATATCTTAACAAGATTCAAAATTTTAATATAATTCTGATAATAAATAAAAAAGTCAACTAATTTTTCTCTGTTTGCTATATTTTTCTATTAATATTTTCATATCATAATTAAAAGTATTCATAATGAAATAAAGTTAATATTTTACATTTATACACTTATATATGAAGCGCCGTTTGGGACATTAATAATGTGTGGAACAAATACCTTTATGCGAAACAAATAAAAGTTTTGTGAGGATAATTAATAAAAATATTGTACACGCAAGATAATCATTGTGTTTTCTACAACAAAATTGTGTGTTTCACAAAAAATTTTTGTGTGTTACACAAAAACATTTCTCGCACAGAAAAATATTTCTCGCGCGCAACAAAACTGTGTGTGTCACACAGAAGTATTTCTCACACAAGCAGACTGTGTGTGTCACACAAAAACATTTCTCGCACAGAAAAATATTTCTCGCGCGCAACAACATTGTGTGTGTCACACAGAAGTATTTCTCACACAAGAGGACTGTGTGTGTGCCGCACAAAAAATATTTCTCGCACAAAAAATATTTCTCGCACAAAAAATATTTCTCGCACAAAAAATATTTCTCACACAAGAAAACTGTGTGTTCACATAAAATTATTTCTGTTCACATAAAAATATTTCTCGCACGCAACCAAATTTTGTGTTCGCACAGCCGTCTGTCAGAAATGTTAATGTATCGACGAACAGTGTTGCCACAATTTTAAAATAAAACCAGGCAGCCGGGGAGGACCCGGCAACTACATATTTTGTTTGAAAAGGTGTGGAATTTGTCATAGGTAAACATAGTATAGGTGTAGTCCTAGGAAAACTAGGTAGTCCTACGTAAACCTAGGTAGTAGGTAGTGGAACGTTGCCTAGGT
>SSSI01007816.1:0-27388 GCA_004796505.1 Oryzaephilus surinamensis | reverse complement strand
TTGTAAAGGGTGGTCATCAAATTAAATTAGGGGAGGAGGTATTAGAAATACCACAATACTTAGATTTTTCCATAAAGGGATTATTATTAATCCTAGAGTACCTTTTAACTACATATTTAGTTCTAAGTAGTGTAAAAATATTTCATTAAAAACTCATTTTACCCGCTTATAAAATATTAATTGGGCAGATAGGCAATGTAAATCGGTTTCATCTTGCTATTTTTAATTTTTATCGTAATATTAAAAATACAGTGCCATCACAGCCTTAAAACAATTAAAAATGAACAAATTGTGGCTTTGTACTATTTAAAAGTATAGGAGTTCGTGTACTCTGACGTCACACCAATGAAATCCCGTACAGGTCACGTGAGAAATTTGAAATTAAAGATCAACTTTAAAGGCTTCTAAAATAAAATTGGACGGTGAAAAAATTTTTTTTTCTTCACAGTAGTGATTTATTTTCATTAAAGAATATATTTTTGCAAAAAAATCATATGTTAATTTTTATTCAAGTTCCCTATTGCAAATTGTGGCCAAACTACAAATCCCAGTAGACAACTGATATCAATAAACTGACATCAATTTATTTCGTCCATTTCCTGTAAACGGAATAATTGTTTTGGAAAAATTCGCAAAAAATTTTTTTCAAGAAAAAAATAACTAGATATTAAATCGGTAAAAATTTTGCAATTTTCATTTTTTCGTTATAATTTCCAAAATTTTCCGAAAATTATTATGTATATCAATAGATATTGGAACGGCGCATGCGCATCTAATCAAACTGTTAGCTTTAATCTACGATTAACATTTTTCATTTGATGAGCACTAATAAAAAACATACTCCTATTTTTTTTTGTTAGTTAGTCGGAAAATGGGCTATAACTTTTCCCTTGTGAGAGATATTTTAAATTTAATAAATCGATTATAAAGTCTATAGATGCATTTATAATGGTGTACATGCCGTTCAACGTAAGAAAAACCTTGGCTATTGTGCGTAGTCGTATTTTTGGAGAGGTAGAGACACGACAATTTTAAAAACTTTCATAAAGGCACATAGCTCTGAACTGCCGTAAAGTGTCAAATACCATTTGGTCCATGCACTGCGAAGGCCCTAGATAAAAACATATAGTTTGTTCTAGGGCGAAGGTTTTTCTTACGTTGAACGCATAGTATAATGTCATTAAAAAACTGTGACAAATTTTTTTTTACGTACGTATTAGAATGGAAAAAAAATTTTTAGTTTTTACGAAAGATTACACAATTTTCAAATGTAATTTTTTCAAAAACTACAAATTAAAATTAAATTCTACTAACAGATTTGAATTACTGATGCTCTAGTTAATAAGAAAAATTAACACCAAACACGACCTTATTTGCAAAATTTAAATTTTCGACTCTACAAATGACGAAAAAACTGAAAAATTGAAAATTGATTTTTCTGAATACATATTTACTTTAACTTGAAATGAAAAACCCTGCATATACTTATATTTGACTTTAAAACTTTATTTTGATGTCCTTAATAAAAGATTTAATTTATTTTAAAAAAATTAAAATTTTTTCAGTATACATTTACTCTATACTTAAAAATTTTTATACACGTACATTACATCATGTTCTTGTATAAAGAAATTGAACTTTTTCTAGTGCAGCTGGAACGTTCTTGTAAAGAGCATATTAAATAAAGGGATGATTGGAAAATATTATTCTATTACTTCTATTTCATAGAAAACAAAATTCTATGAAAATTCATTTATTAACAAAAAAGTTATGACTATTTAAAAATGATACAGTCTATAATAAATAATAATACCCCTTTAAAAAATTCTCAAAAGTGTTGACGATGAAATCTTGCAATTCCGTGTAAATCTGATAACATTTTTTGTAATTTGATATCATGTACCATCAGTAGCTCTATTACTCTCTCATCTTCTGTATAAAATTTCAACTAAATATATATTATAATATACACACACAGCTATATACAATATTTATATACCTACATACATATACAGATTAAATTTTGAATTTTCGCCCAAACACAACAATAATTTACACCCGTAGTAACATGACAGCCAACAAACTAATGCGTAGGTGCTAATAATTCGAGACAATTTCACCTGAAGTTATATATACGTGTACCACAAACATTACTCTTCAATTTACAAGACATTTTAACTATGTTGTGCGTATTATATACAGAGTCTATTAAATTTTATCTACACTATATCGTGTCAAATGGCACACCATAATAACGGTGTGTGTTAAAGGGGCGGCAATAGATAAACAAAGACACTTTATACATATATGTAGAACGGACATGTAATCGTGGTCCAGCAGGATATTTTTCTGAATTGATGGTGGAAGAGGTCGCGGGCGGATGCCCCACCGAGAGAGCCCCATAAACAATGCCGTAAACACTGGCCTTTGCTGGGTCCTAGTTTCGGACACACAACACACTGTTGGGTACCCCGACATTCCTCCACACTCATTTTTTTCCTTTCAACTAATATTACTGTTTGATGGTTGTTTATTTTAGGCTTTATGTGATGGGTTTTTTTCCTCAACAAGAATATTTAGACCGGGTTCTTTAGTGTTATTGGATTTCGAGACTTTATTGTCTAATTTCAGTTTTTTTCTGTAATGAGTTTTTTTGTTTAATTAACTCTTAGGTAGAAATAAAATATATTTTATGTGACACATTAATTAATTTCATATACGAATAGGATTCTTAGATATAAATTTCCCATATTTTGCGATCAATTCCCATAAACAGAAAAGATACCATTCACATTCCCATTGTGGTTGTTATGAAAAATGTTGTATTGTATGCGAAATAAAAACACCCTTATTGACAACACCAAAAACTTACCATCTCTCGTACCATATTAGGTGTGTCACGAAATAATCTGAAAGCATGATTCTCTCTTCTTCATATTGTTCTTCGACTATTAATAGTTTATTTGTTTGTAAAATCGTAAAATCATTTCAAATTGCGGTGTTTTTTTTTTCTAAAAAATTTATTCATTTTGTCAGAAACCAGCAAACTTTATTGCGTGTAAGTTCTTATCAGCGGGCCTGTCTTTAAGGTCCTTTTTTATACATTTTGACCGCACCAAACAATAAACAATAGCTACCGTGTCCATGTTGCCGAAAAAAGAGCCCTATTCTATAAAACTATTATATATTATACAAAATTTCCGAGAATTTCGTCTTCTACAAATATTCGGCAGACAATCTTTTTCATCATCAAAAACATTATATTACTATTTTATTATTCCGTACACAATTTTATCCGATAATTATTTGGCATTAATTGTTTGTTAACCAAAAAACAATTTATGGTATATATTTGTGTCTTCCGGTTGTTTGAATAATAATTTGGCTTCTGTTTAATAAATGCAAATTTATCGATTTTTATCAAACTTCAACACGATTTTTATACAGCTGTTATATACTAGATTTTATTGTGGGACAATCTAAAACTTGCACACACAGACACAGATTTATCTATATATATGGAAATGTGATAGAAAAAACGTTTTATTACAACGTTTTACAGACGTTTTATTTTAATTGTCTTACTGGGGATAAAAGAATGCAAACATATATACAAGATGACAATGAGCGTAGAATTAATACAGTGACAATGGGAAAATGTTACATTAAAGTTGCTGTTTTACTCCATGGCAATTTGTAAAGTAGTTTCAAACAGTGACCATAAATCAGTTTTAATCGAAACTCAACATTTCTTCCAGATAAATTAAATTCTGCACGAAATTAGAAAAACTTTTCAATCTAATTTCGAAGAAATTTCAAATTTTTTGATAACCAGTTGTTGTGCGTCAGTTTTTTTACGTTGTTACGAGTGCGAGAATTTGAGGACTGCTGCATTCGTAAACCATAAAATCCGTAATATAATTTACGGTGGAGGACAATCCAACAAAGCAGCAATTTTGTGGTTTTACTTAACAAAATGCACATACAATAAACGTGTAAGTTAATTAAGTGGAAATAAAATGCTGGGGATGTTTTTGACTAAATTAATTGATTCGATTGGTCAGTCTACTTTACAAATGTGTGAAGCTTCATTTTATACGAAATGCGCATTTCCGTTTTATCTATAACAATCGAAGTGATTTTACAATTCAGATTTTATATAAATGACCACACATTCACCTATAAAGTTTTTAGACAGTACATTGAAACATTGTTTTATAAATTATTAATGTCTATGTAAATGGGTATGTCACCCTAGTTTTTGAAATGGCCCTTTTTCAATTCCCTTATTCTCTCACTTATATAAAATATATTAATTTATTCAAATTTATAATAAAACACTTTTTGATATCTCTTCTGTCTGGACTAATCTGTAATACGATGACTGTGTGTGAATTTTACTTTTTAGTCCACAACAGCACATTAATATTTATGCAAAGGGTAAAGCGGTGTAATCGTTTCAAACAATCGTATAACAACATTTTGTCTTATACGACTGTCTGATGGTTTTGCCCTTTAAAACGAAATTAAAAAAAAAAACGAAAACAGTTTTTGGCGTGCTCATCACACAAATATTAATACAATTTTCATGTCTGTTAAACAAACAATTAACTAAGAGTAATTGTTTTTTTCATATGATTGATGGTATTTTAACTCAACTGACAACATAGGTCCATATATACCTACATTCTAAAACATTGATTTATGTTAAATACATTTTACCTCATCTCATTTATGTCTCTCAATTTATTGTGGAAAATTAAACGATTTTTCTATCAAACAAATCAATTTATTACCAATATATTTCATATACCTGATGTAATTTAGATATTATATTATCTATTTCGTTATATTAATATTATAAATAAATACAAACTGAAATTCTGACAAGGATTTATTCAATATGTAATCAATTTTATGATACGACTTTATTAACATTTGTTTTATTTTTTCAATAAAATCGAATTGCATTGTTGCTGGATTGCAATTAGTGAACACAGTTGGTGTTCTTGTAATAATAGTTTGGAGACTACAATGAGCGATGTGAAAACAAACGGTTTCCACCCGGCGCATTCACCATTTCTTTCAAAAACGCTGAAATTAGTTTTTATTGATAAATCGTTGGTCCAGCGAGTCTGTGAAACGTTTTTTTTTTTGTCTCACAGTTAGAAGTGACGATATGTGTTTAGTTAGTTTGTGGAATGTCAGATAATTAATCATCGTCCAGTTTGTTAGTTTCAGTCAGCGGGTGGTTTGAAAAAGAGGCACACACAGGACTATCACGCCCAAATCTTTTATAAAATTGCTATATATGTATATAATACATATAAATACATTATATACAATGCAGGTTTATTTAAGAGCTAATTGTTGAAAATGCTATCGTATATAAACGCTATTAAAAATTATTTATTATACAAACTGTTATATCCAGTTTTTAATAAACTCTTTTAAAAAATTAAAAGCTTTATAATGGTGGGTTGGATTTTAATGGTGTTAATATACGATATGGGTGGAATAAATAAAAACAGTTGATTAGATAATTAAAAGTTTTTCGAATTATAAAATTCCAACTTATGTAACAATTCTCATTTAATATTTGTTTATAAATTTTGCCTTAAAGTCAGGTAGTAAAAACGAAAATTGTACTGTTAGTTCATCATCATTTATTATCAAGTATTTATCAGCATGTCAAATGCACAGCAAGGGTTCGCGGTCTGTGTGAAAGAATAATGAGCTGAAAAAATAATTTCTTACAATATATAAGTGGTACATGTTGAGGCCACCTGCAATTTATGGGGGTTGTTTCACCCTGCAGGGCGTAAAACTATACTTCACGCTGATATACACGGTTTGAGTTCGCACGACAAAGCGCCATATACCTGTTCACTATCTAACGCTTTAAAATCTTTCATCTTTTTAATATAAATTGAATGTGTAACTGATTTCAAATTTAAATAAATTAGCGGCTAAATTTCGCCATCTACATAAAATTCTTCGAACTATTGGTGACACACACTTACGAATTCCTGTAATTCTGTGGCTTTTCTGTACAATAACAAAAAACCATTTTGTAAAAGAAATTGAATAAAACTATTAAATTATTAATGAAAATATGCCCCAAGATCAAGATTATGATTCGAAAGTGAAAATTCATTTGGATGTGAATCATGGATTGGACAAGTATGTGTACTAGATTTTATTAGAATTAACCTAAATGAAAAAGTTTTTTAGAGTGACTGATTTGGTCCAAACACGTTTAATCGAAAGTGGCTGGAAGGACAAGGTGCGATACGCTTGTCGACAAGCAATTCTTGAATATAACGAGGCCCACAATCGTACACCCACAGTAGACGAATTAATCACTTTAATTACACCTCAAGCTAGAGAAATGGTACCCCAAAATGTGAAACACGAATTGCTCAACAGGATCGAAACAATTTTAAAGGATGTGGATGCTAGTGGTTACAGAAAGACGTTTTAAATTTATTTAATAAAGACTTTATTTACAGTTCATCTTTTATTTGTTCAATTACGCAGTCACAGTCTTGCTTTTTTGTGTCTACAACTTCTTCCATTCCTTCAAGAACCCTAATTGTACTAGTAATTTTCCTACTGAATTCATTCAACAAATAGCTGTAGTAGCAAATTATGTTTTTCGGTAACAAATGTTCATTTGCGAACTTTTGTCCATTCTGAGCAATTTTTTCCGCTTCTTTGTCATTTTCTATTGCCCAATGAATCTTTTCAACAAGATCAGATAAGTCTCTTTCTATTGGCACATAATGTTCGTATGGCACTAAATCGTTGTAAAAGTGTTCGTAATATTTTGAAGCCTGTTTAAACACTAATGAGCCCCCACCGAGTAAATAAGGCATTCTGTATGCCGCCACAGTCCCATCGATGGCTAATTGATATTTATACTAAATAAAATAAAAATTAATTTATCAGAAAATTAAGTTATAACGACTTTGTTACATCGAAAAACTTGTAAAACGATACATATTCGCTTTTGGGTCCATAAATGTGCTCCTGTTCCTTAAAAAAGAAGAAATTCGTCAACGAAACATTGAATAATTCCTTATACATTCTAGAGATATCGATTAAATCTAATCGTTCTTGATTTGAATCACGACCACGCCAAAATAATTTAGGAATTCGATCACGCCAACGGTATTCAACATTTCCTTGAACGGAAAGCATGTCCAGCATCACTCTAAAATGGATTTATCGACAATTTGTTGACTTAATTTCGATGTTTTACAAATACCTTCCCATATTTTCCAACGTTGATTCAGTTATGTCGTACGTAGGCATGACAATATCATACGAATCGATGCTTCCACACCAGGAAAAGATAGGAAATTTATCGTGTAACGTTTTTCCAACTAAAGGCCAGTCGCCCAAGTTAACAAAAAACTCCAAATCAGGCAACGAAGCCTTTCTGGTTAAAGATAATAAAATACTGTCCATGAACATGTTGAAACCCACGTATTTTCCATAGCATTTGCGGAAAACTTTGTTCGATTTGATTACATAATGGCACAAGCTCACAGAATGGGGTTTATCGTACTGTTTTATCAACTGAAAATGCATATTTTTACCCAATAGTTCAAAGTTTTGTACAAATAACTACTTTATCTCTTATTTGATCCCAATTAATGGAATCGAACTCGCTTAAATCGTTAGTAATTTGTTGGGGAATGTTCTCGCAGTACCAGGATGCAGTAAGCTTCTTTAAACTGTATAATGGACAACTGCATTCTTCAGGATATATAATTTGAGAGATTTTATAAGGAGATTCGGCGACATGTTGATTTTTGTATTTAACGTTTATAGATACTTTCGCACAAGCTTCGTACTGCTTATATCGTACGATGTAAATGCCATCCTTTGTGTCTAAAATATTCGTCCACAACCGGCAGGGTTTCTTGTCTTTTCGAACACCATCAATGACCACTTGAAGCGGGCCAGAACTAAGAGATTCATTGATTCTAACAAAAGCAAATGGTCAGACAAACATTTTTAGATTTTCATTTGGCGGAATACCTTTGGTTCTCACTGTTTACTGGTAAAATAAAAAAATAGCGGGCGGGCATTACAATAATATCCGGTTTCAAACCGGGGCCCCATACTTTTGTTAACGTTACATTTAATTCAGTATTTTGACTTAAAACTAAAACTATAAAAGTATAAAAAATAATTCCGAAACGAGTATACATTTTTCTTAAAGTAATAAAAATAAATTATTTATATGAAAAAATAATAATTCATAATGAAAGTGAGGTTATGTGACTTATGACGAAAAAGTGATACAAAGTGATATATTTTTAAATGGAACACGCCAAATTTATAAAATAACGTTAAAAATGCTCAAATACCTAATGATTTAAATAGGTTGATTGCTAATTAAAATGACATTGAATGAGACATGAGCTAAAAATACGTATTTTAAGGAAAAGCCTTATTATCAGTATCAAGAAACTGAACCCAATTATTTGATGTGATTCGATATGACGTCACGTGACGTCTGTCAAGAAAACGTGAGTTGAAACGTGAGTTTTTGTTGTTAAATGTTGTTTTTATATAGAAAATAAATCAGTTGAATTGAATAATGGGGAAGAAAAACAAGTCAACATCTTCTTTGGGTCGTTCCCTAATAAACGACCGATTCGGTTCAAACAAAGGACGTAAATTTGTGGCCGACAAATCGATGGTAAATTAGTATAGACATTTTCCGAACAGAATTTTGTAATATGTTGCAATTTTAGTTGCATACAACAGAAATTCAGGATGGTTATGACTGGGGTCGCTTAAATTTACAATCAGTTACGGAAGAATCGTCATTTCAAGAATTTTTATCCACAGCTGAATTGGCTGGAACTGAATTTCAGGCAGAGAAATTGAATATAAAATTTGTAAATCCTCGTCTTAATGTTGGACTGTTGACTAAAGATGAGATGAAAACGGCTGCGGATACACACCAAAAATACAAAAGCGTTTTAAAAATTCCAAGAAGGTATTTTTTAACTGAGTCAATTCGTTAGTTTATCTACAGATGGCGCTAGCTTTTACCGCCAATTTTATTTAAATTATCAAAAAATCCATTTTTAGGCCAAAATGGGACAAAGAAACGACACCAGATGAACTAGACAGAAATGAACGTGAACATTTCTTGGATTGGCGTCGTTCTTTAGCCAAGTTACAAGAAGATCAAGGCATATTATTGACCCCTTATGAAAAAAACTTGGAATTCTGGCGTCAACTTTGGAGAGTGGTTGAACGAAGCGATGTTGTTGTACAAATTGTAGACGCTAGAAACCCCCTATTGTTTCGTTGTGAAGACTTGGAAAAGTATGTTAAAGAAGTTTCAGAAGATAAAATCAATCTAATTCTCGTAAATAAAGCCGATTTTTTAACGGAAACACAACGAACTCATTGGGCCAACTATTTCTCATCAATTCACGTAAGAGTTGTATTCTTTTCTGCAAAATTAGCTTCGGAAAGTGAACAAACCGACGTAAATGATGAAAAATTAGATATGGCTGACATTAAGAAAAGTATTGAAAATTTAGAAAGTGCAGTAGAGGAGAATGCTCAACTTTTAAATCAAATTATGAATAAAATCGAAGAGATTGTTGATAAACCTAATATAATAGACGACATTAATGATAAAAATTCCGAGTTAAATAATACTAGCAAACTATTAACGCGAGATAATTTGATAGAATTATTTAAAACGATACATAATGGTCCCAAAGTTAATGAAAATATTACAACAATTGGATTAGTTGGTTATCCAAATGTTGGTAAAAGTTCCACAATTAATGCTTTATTGTCGTCGAAGAAGGTCTCTGTTTCTGCAACACCAGGCAAAACGAAACATTTTCAAACAATATATGTTGATAAAGATTTGATGTTGTGCGATTGTCCTGGTCTTGTAATGCCCAGTTTTGTATTCACAAAAGCCGAAATGATTTTAAATGGTATTCTTCCAATTCATCAAATGCGAGATCATGTACCACCAACGAATTTAGTCTGCAATTTAACTCCTCGACACGTTATAGAAGACAAATATGGTATTATGTTGCCGAAACCAATGGAGGGTGAAGATGAAGACCGAAATCCAACAGCAGAAGAACTCCTCAACTCATATGCATGTAATTATAAAGCATTGGTTTGATTTAATTGTATGATTAACTGTTTTTTTGTTTAGTTAATCGTGGTTTTATGACCGCCAATGGCCAGCCAGATAATGCAAGAGCGGCTCGTTACGTTTTAAGAGATTTTATTGTCGGAAAATTGTTGTTTTGCCATTCTCCACCTGGGGTTGAACAAAATATTTATCATACTTGGCAGGAAAAACACGCGGATTTGCCAACGGAGCGAGTTGTGCCGCCAAGACAAGCACGAGCTGTTAAAGTAAGTTTTGCTATCAAAAAAAACAATTGGTTTTTAAATTTGTTCATTTGTAGCCGTATCGTAAGACAACTGCGGACTTGGATAAAGAGTTCTTTGATGGAAAATTTAATGGAGTACACACGAAAGGAAAAATTTGTATTCCAGGAGCATCAAATGAATCAGTTAATGAGAAACCGTGGAAAAAAATCAACAAACACGCCAATAAAAACAAAAAGGAAAAGTTAAGGCGGGTTTATGCACATTTAGATCAGCACTAATAAATTATTTTTTTATATTTTATGTAAATTACGGATGTTAAATATTAAAATAAATTTATTGGGAGTATAGTTTGCTTGTTTAAATTTAATTGAAAACAATGCTATGCAGAATTGGTCGCTGACATTTCTCTTCGAAATTATGGAGGACTTCTTCGATATCGTTGTCGAGGTCTTCGGCTTTGGCCATCTGGAAATCAAATGTTTTAGAATAGAACTAGGTGGTTTTTGGTGCACAAACCATCATGCACATGTCGCTGATTAAAAATGCGCCTAGAGTAGCCTCTTCTAAATTATCTTGGATGTCGATATTAACTACATGTACGATGGAATTGTCAGTAGGAGTCCGACTTTCCATATATTCTAATACTTGATCATATACTCGTTCTTCGCATGTAATTAAAACGTCAAATTTTTCTTTTGTTTCTTGGAACTTCTCTGGATGCGATTTAATTCTTCTATTCCTATCTAACGTGTGTAATAAGCCGTTTTGGGTGTATCTAAAAAGGACTTAAGGACTTTTTATACAATTTTTTTAGTTAATTTTATTTAAATATTTGGAAGGATACAAAGATTTGTCCTTAATTAATAAATCATTATAAATCTCGTCGTATGTAATGCCGAATTCGTATACGTTTGGTTTATCAGCAGCCGAGCCTGGTATTTTGACCTTATCACCCGTACCGTATGATTTTACTAGGAAGCCCTTTTTCGATAAAAACGCATGGGCCTCCATACTGCGGTTCATGTTACTAGAACATATTACCGCAATGCGTAAATCACTTATTGGAGCCATTATTTAACAAAAAAATTAAATAAATAAAATAAATATGTAAATATAAATTAATTTTGAGGTTAGATCTTATTCTGAGCCAAAAATAAGTTCTTTAAAAATCTAATTTATTAATAGAAATTTATATTTGTAATATGATAATTTAAATGAATAATTTATTTTTTGTTAAGGGGATGTAATTGTATTAAGATTATTTATTTAAGAAGAGCGATAATTTTTTGTACAGGCAAATAAAAAGGGTTTCTTTCTGTCAAATCAATGTGGAATGGGAATACAGGACACTGTAAATAAAATAATAAATAGAATAATTGTTTACAATTTATTAACTAATTTAAATACATATTAAATAATTAACTCAAACATTACATTAAATACGGATTAGGCAAAACATTTAACAATGTGGTGTACCATTTTTGAAAATAATTTAAATTGTGATTAGCCAAGTATCAAACCGAAATCAGCAGATTTAAGTTGTCAAAAAAGTGTTTTTATTGGAGTTTGTGGTATTAAAACGAAAAAATTTTATCATCAATTTCGATAATTAAATTCAGTGTATTTCATGTTAATAATGATACTAAACCACTTATTTTAATACAGTGAAGCAGCTAAACCATCAAGTAAGTCCAAAACCAATCACCCATTCTATATATTACACAAACAATAACAAATTTTTTACGGTGCTGGTTTTACAAAGTTTTTATTTTTTATTAATTTCTTTGATTGTAGATAATTTCTAATGAGTGTTACAATTTTATTCGAATTACCTAAAGCTAAACAAATATCCGTAACAATATTCGTATCAATTTGTTTTAAATTCGTTCTATAATAAATTTCCATAACACTTGGAAACCATAAAATCGCCATCGACATTATACATTTATTCAAATGGATGGCTTTCGAATTATTTTCCATTTTTAAAGTAATCTGAGCCGCTTTCGCATAGAACACAGTCAAGAAATAAACCAAAACATTCACTACAAAATAATAACATTTTGTGGAAACTTCCAATTTTAAACAATCTTCTTCCATTTCTTTTGGTTGACGATTATTCAGATAATTAATAATGTCGTACATTATTGGGGCTGTTTTTTGTTGCTGAGAGCTATCCCCGGCTTTATTCACAATATCGTAGATATTTTCCACAATTTTTGCAACGTCTTCATGATTTTCAGCTAAATTTACATTTGGTGGTGATTGAATCAAATTCAGCAAACTTAAATCAGCTCTTGTGTTGTTAAAATTCATCTCATTGACCGGAATTTCTCTAATGGGGATGTTTTGTTGTTGTTTTATTGGAGACTGCATTAGAATGTACAGAATTAGAATCGCTATGATCGGAAATAGAATCGTAAAAATGATGTTGAACGTTGTAAACCAGCTACTTTTGTCCCGAACAATCTTTCCAGGCGAAGTATTTTCTTCTGTATGAGACTTACAGGTTGATTTAGCCTTAAAAAGCTCCAAAATAGGCTCATCATTCAATGAACTTGAGGAAGATTCCACAAAAATCGGTTGTACTCTAGTTTCACCCTTAGATTCATTATCTTCTTCGATTTCTTCGTTATCACAATTCTTACACAAGATTGTTGTGTTTATCAGTGATATTAAACAATGAAGATATGAATATAAAATGATGGCATTTTCAATAAAAGACTTTGTAAAACATTTGGTAGTGATAAAGTCGTCGAAATTATTGTTCAATTCACGTTTACGTCTCGGATTTAAGCTTTTATATTGCTTGTTGTTGTAGAAAATCGTTTTATTGTATGATGAAGAGTTGTTCATTTTTTGTTTGATAATATTTTCAAAGAATTTTTGATAGTTTCTCAAAAATTCTTCATTTTCATCAATTTTTTCCATTGATTCTTCACTATTTATTTGTCCAGTTGTATAAGAGAAATTGTTATCATTTGAATTGTCATCAAAAGAATTATTTAACATTATTGCGACGTCATCAATATTATTGCTATTATTAAAATTTAATGTTGGTTTTGTAAATAATTCATTTTCTGATAAAATATATGCACAATATAAATAACAAATGCCAATAAAAATTGTTACAAATGAATCGAGTAAAGAATTTATTGTTATACGATTAAATTTCTCTTTGTATATAAAATTTACAAAATAAGCACCACATATTATACCAACTATTAATAATAAACAGCCGATTAATATATAAGTAATAAACATTTTTCAATAAACTGTTGAACAAAACTGACGTTAAAATAATTTTCAACCCATATTGTATGTCCATAGGGGTATTTTATCATTAACTGTATTTTTTAACTGTAAATAGATTGATTAATTATTTAATTTGTTGTTCAGAAATGCCGATTAGACGTTCAGCTGATCCAATAAATGTGAAAAGAGTATGGGATGCAATACGACACTCATCTTTACACCAACAATCCGTTGATGCACAACGTATAATAAAGTATTTACAAAATTTTGGTAATTGTACACCACCACAAGCGGAATTATACATTAAACAAACGTTAAAGGATGGTTTAATTTTGTAAGTTGTTAAAATTTTGCCGCAAAAATGTTTATCTCGAAACTTAATTCTTCTAGGGCTTCAAATGGACGTTCAATTCAGAATCAGAAAAGTTTAGATCAAGTACAAATGTTTAAAATGGCACAATCAGAGCTGGTATTTTCCAACAAATTAGAAATAATTTTTTTTTTCAATTTTTTACTTCTAGCCTGAACTAGATGGAAAAGATTGGTACTGTTTTGAGTGCCATTTGGCTGGTGATGTATCAGTTTGTGTGAATTGTTTTCGTGTATTCCACATAGACTGTATACCAGCATCCAAACGAAGGTTTGAACAACAAAAAAAAACTATATTGAATCAAAATCGACAAACAATGAAACCACAAGAAGGACCAAAAGAGTTTGTAGAAGAAAATGTTGCTACGAATGAAGAGAATATATTAGAAAATGAATCAAAAGAGGGTACATCAAACATATCGTTAAATGAAAATGATGTTACAACAACAAACAATGCATATAATACAATAAAAAATTATATTTACGATGAAACATTATGTTGTATATGTAATATTGCTAATATTGATACGGAATATGATTTGGACAAATCGGAAATGAATTATTTACTTAAGTTTGTGTTGCATAGAATACGATCATGGGTAAATTGACATTTTATGATTATATTTTATCGATTTTAATTAATTTTTTCAATTAGTTACCAACAACAATAACAAATACAATGGCTCAAGAAGATCGTCCAGAATGGTTAACTGATACAGAATTAACTTGGCGTGCAAATCATTTATTTTTTGAACATAAAGATATGTCCGTAATTGAAGTGAATTTAAATAACGAATTTTATTCACAGTTGTGTGAATTTTTTGCTGATGTTTTAACAGTACAACATAATGTGGCCATTTTTCATGGAAGTAAGAAAATATTTAGCATCATCTATCATTTTTTTTTAAATTTTATCTATTATTTAGTTGAATCACAAGAATATGGAGCAGCTGAACTAATGGTACGTGACACAATCCACGATATAACCGAATTACGCAATTGTTCAGATTGTTATCGACATAGTAATGAAAAAATCAACAATCGATGGTATTGTTTACCATGCCGTGTACCACATGAATTAGTTTGGGCTAAACAAAAAGGCTATCCATATTGGCCAGCAAAAGTAATCAAAAAGACATCAACACATTACGATGTACGATTCTTTGGTGGTAAATATGAGAGGGCATTATTAGTGAAAAGTCTAGTGAAACCCATAACAATGACCAAAGAGAGTTTACATGTACAAAAATTGTTCATTTAATTAAATTCGTAAAAAATTATTAAAATGTATTGTAGATTAAATCGACTGCTGCATTTAATAAAGCATATGAAGAATTACAATTACATCAGAAATTGTTACAAGATCCAGTTGAATTGGAAAAATTGTTGGCATCTTCAAAACAACGGAAAAGATCATTAACAAAACCGAAACCGTTACAAGTACGTACAAAGACTGTACAAAAAACACCAAAAACTAAACCCAGTACACATATAGATGTTGAATCGACTGAATTTGGTGGAAAACGTAAATTATCGTACAGAAGTAAAGAAATTTTTAATTCTAAACTTGTTTGAATAAATTAATTTAGTTTATATTAATAGGTTTTAAAGAAGCAATGGAAAAAAAGAAAAAACTGTCAGCAAATTCGACGGAATCACAACGTGTTTCTGGTAATATAATCGATATATCTGATGGTGATGAAATTGATGACGATGGTGGACCATGTTCATCCAAAGACAATAATTTCCCCGACGATATATACAGTTTCGATGAAAGTTATGAACAGGTGACAAGTTCAACGGAAAATTTCCGTGGTTCGGGAATGATTTCACCGCGCCGTGAAAATGGTATGCAACAATTGGATCATCCATACAGTGATTCTGTGGAGAAGATGCGACGTAAATTGGAGAGTTTAACAAACAAAAATGAAATTATTAAATGTGCCATGGATTGTATGCAAGCTGAAGTTGATCGAATTACAAATGATAATAATGACAATTTGAAAAGGTTATTCGAATCGCACAATGCACAGATTTCGGAAACCAAAAAGAAACAATGGGTAAGTTTTTCGGAAATTACTTTTTTAAGGGGGATTTCATTGTTCTTTTTTTCGCAGTGTTACAATTGTGAACAGGATGCTATTTATCATTGTTGCTGGAATACGGCATATTGTTCACAAACATGCCAACAACAACATTGGCAAGCTGAACACAAGAAAGTTTGCCGTCGTAAACGTTAAATTCCTACAATTTATATAAAATATACAAGAAATCTGATTTTATATGCAAAAACTATTTAGAAAATGTTGATTCATTAATATGTATACTCATTACTTTTTTGTTTCTAGAAGGGCTTTTTTATTTTCTTAGTTGATTTAAATATTAAGAAATATGTGATGATGTTAAATAATAATAAAAAACTATTCAAAATTTAATCATCGTCTTGTACTTCTTCAAATTCCACATTTTTAAACGCATTTGCGATGTCATTGTGCTTTTCCAAGAATTGCAGCTCTGTTGTAGATAGTTGTTCGTTTAGCTGCCGTAATGCGGATAAGATTTCAGCCTAAAAGAACAAATACTTGCTATTTTCAACAAAACGTATTCATTTAGTATACTTTTTGCCTGTCTCGGGCTTCGACGCTTAATTTGTTCAGTTTCACTTCTTGATCAATAGTTTGCAGACGTTCACGTAGTTGCTTAGGTTCACGTCTACCAAATAAACGTATTACTTCAGGAGTTTTGAAGGCCTGCGATATGGCAGCTTGTGTTGCAAGTTGTACAGCTCCTAATTCACTAACCAGCGATATATCACCGTTTACAAGTTTATTTAAACTGTGGTTCAGCTCTTTTAATTGGTCCATGGTTTCTTCTTTGGTTTCCGCATACTCATCTGCATCCAATTCATTCCTAAAAGCAAATTATGGGGAAAAGGGGTTAAAAGTTTAATGGGGAGAATTACATACTTGCAATTTTCCAAGTCTGTCAGCTGCTCCACAAGTCGATCCAGTTGATCCTGTAAGTTCTGTTTAAGTTTTTCTGTTTCAATTTTACCGTACGTGTTCATTATTTGAGCAATTTAACGATTGAATATAAAAATTTATGACATTTTCTAGGTTATGTTTACTTTAAGATTAATATACTCACGGTTAATTTAGGTAAGCGGTCGGTGCGCCCGGTCCCTGGAGATGGACATCTACAGATAACAACGTGAATTATCGTGTGGAATTATCTTGTTAATCGTTAAATTACTTGTTTTTTTTTTTAAAAAAAAAGGCATTGCTCTTATTTCTGTTATTACAGTTGTTATTTTAATAGATATAGGAACAACGCATTTATAATGATACTATTAGTTTTCCTCTACCATTAATATTTTTAATTTGGTGAGCATTTTTATAAAAACATGTTTTTTTGGTAGTTGGTCGGAGAATGGGCTACAATTTCCTTCTGTAATAGATATTATACATTTAAGGAATATATTATACAGTCTATAGATGTATTAAATCGTGTATAGTATTACAAAAAAATCTGACTACTAAATTTTTAATGAAAGTTTAAAAATGAAAAATAATTTATTCACATAATTTACACAATTTTCAAATACAATTTTTTTTCAAAATCTACAACTTCAAATTGAAATCAGCTGATGGATTTAACATATTAATGCTCAAGTTATTAATAAACAACACAAAACATGGTCCTATTTGCAATATTTAAATTTTAAAATGACGAAAAATTTGAAAAATTCACAATATATTTTTCTGAATGCATTAACTTGAAATGAAAAACCGCGAATATATTTATCTTATTATATACTTATTAGAAATATTAGATTAGGATGTCTTTAATAAAAAAATCGTTTAATTTAATAAAAAAAATAAAAATTTTTAGACAGTAGAAAATTTTGAATATGTGAAGCTCTGCACCGACCGGTACAAGTAAATAACCCGTGGTATTTACTGTTCTCGCAAAATAAGGTAGAAAGAGACAGAGATAACAAGATTGTTTTGGATATTCTGCATTCTGATTGGTTATAAACTGGTAACTAGTTGAAGAAATAACCGCTAGTTGCGTTTAAGTAGCAACGTGAAAGCCGCGTGTCAATTTTAATAAGAGAATTTTGATTAATTTATAATAATATTAAGTTGACATTTTAATTAAACGCGTTTAAAAACACTAATAAACAATTGTTTATTTTGTCTAATATAAAAAACATTTAAAAGAGTTGTCAAACTAAGTGTAATAAGTAATGTTTTTGCTGTGTAACACCGCCATCTTGAACTTATCTTAACCTTTGATTGTGAAAAAGGGAGAGTTGAAATTAAAGATCACGTACACAAAAGTAGAATTGTGCAAAAAACGAAAACAATAATATTTAACAAACATTTTGATAACGTTACGAATACATCACAACAATTGTGTCGTACATAAATTATGTTGTAATAAAATGTCTTCAAGTACTTTTGTGAGTGTCGTGTGTGGATTGTAAACATATGCAGATACGAAGAGGAGATCCGTGGCGGCTGCTGTAAGAAGCGGGTCTCTACCGACCCCAAAGGCTGAGATGAGTAGCAACCAGAAGCCGGCCACTTCGGGGCCACGTTACAACACGTATCCTTTTTCAAAATAAAAAAAAAACACAAAAATATATAATTTTTTTTGTAATTTAAATTTCAGTTACGCCCATCTGTCAATCCAAAATTTTCGGAAAATTTTTTACTGTGGAAATTTTCCTTGTACGAAATGAATTCAATTATTACATATATATATAAAAAATACATTTGCATAGAATGTGAACGTTTTTAGTTCCTTGTTAGTGTCAAGTGGTGGCTGGCTGGCAGCAAAACTTTCATTATTCAGTACACATTCACCTGCTTATTTAGTGGTCATTGTCATTTCGATAAGTCCATATGGTATAGTGAAAAATCCATTTTCAATTTATCACACGTCAACATGTTACAAAAAATATTTACGTAATTTGCAATATTTTATTTGATATTTTGAATAATTTTTTTTTTTTTAAAAAAAAAACGAGGAATGTACAATTTTCCTGAAGACAAATCCCCATTAATTCTCAAGTAAACTAGAATTGTAAGTGTATATATTTTATAATATTTTAAGTAAATAGATGGTTATTTTATTATTACTCATACATTGCCACGTTTTTCAACCTTGTAATAGATTACATACGAAAATTAAGACCCCGACAATTATTACATAAATATTGTATCCAATTAGTGACTGAAAAAAAAACCCTGCTAAATGTGCAATAATGTGCAAATTATAATTATAATATAAAAAGAAATATAAATGTCGTTACATTTTTTTTTGTATTAAAATTCGTGGAAAGCCAACATGTTGCTAGATTTTAAATGTGATTTGTAATTTTTGTAAAATGGCGCATGCGTTAGCGTACCCTAGCGGTTTGATGTCAAACTACACGTTACAGTCGATACAATGGCGTTGTCGCCGAATTTCTTATTCAACATATAATATTGAAAAAAATTTTTTCTCACAATAATTGAATTATTATTATAGAGATTTTTTAAAAAAATCATTTTATTTAATGCAATCTTATTAATTTAATAAAAATAAATAAGAAGCAATTGTTTAAAGTGCTACGTCACGTCGAAAAATCGGTGTGTGAACATGTGATATACAGAAGAGAGTAAATGCATGTGTATATGTGTGTGTATGTGTCTGTGTATGATTTTCTATGTTGGGTGCTCTGCGAGTATAGTAGTGTGTAATTATTTCGTAAAACGCCCTTATCGATTTTTCGCCTCTTTGGTGCAGCCAAGAAATGCTCACCCATCCAATGTACTGTATTTAAATTTTCGTAAAAAGACTCTATATTTTTTTTTGCACACCATTTTCGTAAAAATCTATATATCATTAATTAGAGGAAAAAAAATCGTATCACCGAATTGTGTTCATTAAAAAAAAAAAGTTGAACATCGTAGATAATCCACCCTTGTTTCTGTATCAAGTGACATTGGAAACGAGATTTCTTTTGAAATTACTGACAGAAATACAAGTTATTCTTAAATAAAAGTGACTAATTATTAATAATATGTCTTTATTAAATAAAAATTTACATCATTTTCTATTAAACGATCTAATTAAAAATTATTTAAAAACGCCAATGACTTCCAATATAATAATAACAAACTGATTTAAGAAATATATAAATATATTGTATTAAAAATAACAAGCGTGCTTTGTAAAAATTTGTCTTTGTTTAAATAAGGGAAAATATAAAATAAAATAAAAATGGTGTCACGATATGGGCATGTTAAACAAGACGGCATTTGCTTACTGCCTCCACAATTTCGGATGATGACTCCACAACGTAAGTGTAAAATTTAATAAAATTCTATCTTTCATCATACAATTTTATTATTTTATTTCATTTATTTATTATCTAGTGTGTGTGTGTGTAGGTAGCCATTTCCAAAAATTTCCGGTACAACTAATCAATATTATATACAGAGGGTGACATATTATATACATATATGTATCTAGATTTCAAAAAAAAAATATATAAATACTAGTCTGGGTATGCGAAATACCATTAAATGCAACCCTGGATGCCTACTAACTACCTACTTGGAAAAAAGTGGCCACCACAGCCACCTACAATAAATCATTTAATGTTCATTGTTAGTTGGAATGTCATCGAACTGTGGGAAATATTTCGGGTTCATCTTCTTCTCTTCCATTTATTATTATTTCTTTTTTCTTTGTATATGTATATAAAACGTTTTGTTTGTGTCTCTCCGCCAATAAACTGAAATAATAATAATAATAAAGAAATATGTCCTTGTAAATACAAAATGGTTTTTTATGTGAATGTAAATTTTTCTGTATAAAATCTAGTCGTCTCTTATATTTTAATAATAATTATAAAGTTTCTAATGTAAGATTTTTCTTACATCATAATTTATAAACAATGTAGTCTAATGTTTATTCTATTTTTTTTTTTCTTTTTGATTGGCATCAATGTCATTATTCTATTCTTGCAGAAAAATAACCTAAAATGGTTTCAGGGTGGATTTAAATTTTTTTTTACATTAAAATTAAGTATCGTTGATTAAGAATTAATTTTTGTTCGTTAATTAAAATGGTGTAAATTGATATTTTAAATGGTATAACCTCATTAATCGGTCAAATTCCGTCTTTTATAAAAAGAAACTCGCTTTACATATACATATATACAATTTTGGTTGTATTTATACACCGTTATAAGTCAATTAATTTATTAAATAATTCATAAATAAAAGTTTTCCCTTGACGTCAGTATTAAAAAAAAAATATATAATATTTTTCTAACCGGTTGATCCGAAATAATGAAAAAAGGAGACGGAATCATTTTTGTTTGTCGTTGATTATTTTTTATATTTGTGTATAATGTATTTAATGTAATATATTGAATTAAATTGTTTTGGAATGTAAAGTATTTGATTGGTATTTGTGGCAGTAACTGTACAATAGTAGCTATTTATGCGAAACAATTTTTGTATTTTAAATCCATACAAATCCGGACATTAATTATTTTCCGTTTTACATATAAAAAAATCTTTTTTTCATCTCATTAGAAATCAACAATTAAATGGGTGTGTTATTTCCGAAATTATAAAGAAAACTAAAGCAATTGTAAAATTGTTATTTACTAGAGCAGAAATGTAATAGTTTTTTTTTTTGTCAAAAATAAAAAAGAATCGTGTATTGATTAATAGAAAATCGTGTTTTAATTCATAATTATTATATTATTTTTTTTGGAGGTTATTCGCCTCGTTTAAAACATTATTTTTATCTTTGTATGAATTTTAATAGTTAAAAAATAATAATTATCGTTCGTTATGGTATGTAGCTTTTTTTAAAATTGTATGTTTAAAATGAGATTTGCAGCTTTAATAAAACGATTTTCAAGGTTTTAGGATGTTTTTAAGTACATGGATATCCTTATTTTAAACTGCATATAAAACGTGTTTAAATGCGAAATTCATAGATGGGGTGTTATTGTTTAACGAAACTAGGAAATAAGTAAAACTGAATTTAAATAAGCGAAAGTATATAAATCGTGTAATGTAATTAATTGATTAATTATTGTAATAGTTTAATATTTAAGAAATTTTCTTTAAAAAGGAAACGACCCATTTTAGTGACCTATTTTTGTAATAATGCATCGTAAAAAAAAAAGGAATAAGAGAGAACAGGCTGTGCAATTTTATTGATTTCTCTACATAAAATTGTAATCTTTTATTAAATAAAATTACAAACAAAATATCATCCAACACCTGTTTTATTCAAATATCTTTAATTAGTGACTAAAATGAAATAAATTTAGAAATGTATATTTTATAGATGGTCGAATCTATTTTTGTTTGTTTGTTATACACCCTGTACAATTGTACGATTTAATGGAATTTGTTACGTAAATTGATTACGTCACAATATTTTTAATGTTAAGAAATTGCATTTTAAGCTAATCGGTTATTTATATTTTTGTTTTCATTGTCATACAATATTTTTGTATAAACTTGTTTATGCAAAAAAAAAATTAATACAAAAGGGAAAATTTTGTTATTTATTTAAGGTGTAATAAAATTTTATAGTTAATATATTCTTAATCATGTTGTTTTTCTATTTATCGTACAAAAACACATTAAACAGAAAACAGAAAAATGTCTGTAAGGTAATTTGGGGGTTGATTTCTACTCTCATAATTCAGTTTCTTTGATAATTTTGGATTGATAGTATGGTAAAATATTTTACATGTTATATTTTCCTTAACTGATAATGTACAGATATCAGCCTATATCTCAAAGTGAGTTATTTCGTATGGAAGATATGAAAAAAAAAATAATAATAAAATTTAATAAATCTATTTTTAATCTAACGTTTTGAAAACTATTTTGTAGGAACAGATGGGTACCCGAACCAACAGCAACCATATGTACCACAAGCACCAAATCAAGGTGGAAACCAAGCACCAAATTTAAGAAGTTTACCACAATCGGTACCACCCAATCAAGCTCCAACACCACCAAATAGTGATATAAAGGTGCAATCGTTGCCACAACAGCCACCATTAGCAAGTCAGGTGACGGTAAGAAAATGTTTTTATAGAATTATTTTTTTTATAGCAGCACAATTCTATTGTATATTTTGTTATTTTATGTAGCAAAATAATTGGAATTTGTGCTAGAACATGTTGAAAATACGCCTCAAAACTAAATTATCTCTAAACTAGTTTTGACAGTTAAATTTTCCAACAAAATTCTAATCTTAAACGTGAGATAAGCTGTATTTATTAATTATAATTTTTTTTTTAGTATAATACACCTCAACTACGACAAACACAAACGTATTATAGAACACCACCACCGCCCCCACAACAACCCAGGATGCAAAACAGACAAGTAAGTGAATTCAATAAAAACAAATGGTTTCTTTTAGTGATTTTTAATTGTTGTTTTACAGCCTCAACAACAACCAATGTTCCCACAACCACAACTAATGATGTCGCCAATGATTTTAAATGTACAACCGCAACATCAACAAATTTATATGCAACAACCATCAAGATTTATACCACCACCACATGTACAATATTTCCATCAACAAATGCCACAATATTCATTTTCACCTAATCCTCAAACAACATCAAATTATATTGGTAAATTTCCGAAAGAAAAATAAGACGTTGTGTTGTAAAATTTTCCATTAATCAATATTCGTAGGCTATTATCCGAATCAGGTACGCGGTACTGGTGGTCCACCAACTCAAGCGGCGGCTGCACCACCAAATCCAGCGCCGGCACCAATGTCCAATATGCAAATACCAATACCACACCATGTACCACAAACGAAACAGAAACAAAGAAGACCAAATGCACTTGCAATCATCGATCCAAACACTGGTATTTTTCTTTTATATTTTTTTAAATAATATTTGATAATTATATAGTCCGGTCAATTTAGACATCCGAGGGTACAATAATTCGCACCCAGTTCAAAGTTAGTATGATTATTTTAAACACCATCATAAATGAAATCTAAAAAGTCCTCATCGATCCGACACCAGGAAAAAAATTTACTCGGGGTTACAGGTCACATAAACGGGTTTTTCGCGATTTTCAGCAAAACGGTAAGTTTTATCATAAAATTAGTTCAGACTAAAGTTGTAGATCAGATTATTATCTATAAAAAATGTTTAAATACGTTTTTCCTAAGAGCCACCGTTTCTGAGATATAACGATTCAAAAAGTTGGAAAAGTTGTAATCGTTTAACGGTCAATAGTGTTTATTTTAGCCTATATTGTTTAACCTATTTCGTGCTGTTTTTCCAACTTTTTGAATCGTTATATCTCAGAAACGGTGGCTCTTAGGAAAAGAGTATTTGAGACATTTTTTATAGATAATAATCTGATCTACAATTTTTGTCTGAACTAATTTTATGATAAAACTTACCATTTTGCTGAAAATCGCGAAAAACCCGTTTTTCTGACCTTTGAGCCCGAGTAAATTTTTTTCCAGGTGTCAGATCGATGAGGACTTTTTAGATTTCATTTACGATGGTATTTTGAACAATCCTACCAACTTTGAGCTGGGTGCGAATTTTTGTAACCTCACTCCTATTTTTTTTTGGTCTAATTTGACCGGACTATTAAGGGAAAAAATGTCGTAATGAAAATACTTATGTTGTTGTTTAGGTGAGGATAGGTTGAATGAAGTGTATGAACAGCAGGAATCGATGTCTGGTGAATCGTCAGCTAGACAAACACCCCAACCAGCTCCACCAAATCCACATAATAAAGAAGTGCAAGCAGCATTTGCAAAACAAGTGGCGCAAGCGATTAGTAACGATGAAAATTCCAATGTAAATAATATGGATTTATTAAGAGGTGGCGGTGGTGGTGGCGGTAGTATTAGTCAGACTAGTGGTGGTAGTAGTAGTAGTGGTGGTGGTGGTGGTGTTGGTGGTGGACTTCATCATCACCATCATCACGAATCGGTACCAGCAAATCATATTATTGATCAGACAGTTTATGTTACACCACAGGCTGTGCAAAATTCCAATAGAGATTTGGATAATGTAGTGCAATCGAGTACTTTACAGGTGTGACTTTATATATATTTTATTATTGTTTTTATTTTTTTTTTCAATGGTTTTATTTGGTGTTTTTTTTTCCTATAGGTTCAAGCGAAGGAGTTTGTTAGTTCAAATACTGCCAAAGAGATAACACCTGTTGTATCGGCGAATTGTGATTCAGAAGAAGTAATATTATCAAATAAACAACAAAAAGATAGAGAAAGTCCGATAAAAGGTCGTAAACAAAGAGAACAACAACAAATAGTTAAAGAACCAATAATAAATAAAGACACTAGTGATAGACAATCTTCCATACAAGTGAAAGACGATATAAAACAACAAAATAAGGAAATTATTAGTAATACTGGTAGTAGTGTACATGTAGTAAGTGCAACAACGAACACACAACCAACAACATTAACAACAAATAAAGACAGTAATAAAGAATGTGTCGATAATAAAAGAAATCATAAGAACAAAGATAATAAAGTTGATTCAAAGGTGCCTAATGTTGAAACTAGTGATGGTAGTGCTAGCGTTACAGCATCAATCACTGTTCAATCAAATTTAAATGCTCAAGATAGTAATGGTAAGTTTTCATTTTATTTTGAATTTGGCGCTTTTGTTCAATATCACGTTGTGTTCTACTTTATCGGCTGTTCATTTTTTACTTTGACAGTTGCTCACATTTTTTAGTTGAAATCGAATAGAATATAATATACTTTTTTTTTAATATTTTTAGTGGAATTTTAATATGTTTTAAAGTGACTTTTATTCTAATTTACGTAAAATTAAATATTATTTCAGATGTGTATAATAGTTGGGTGTGTATATTATTAGTTTAGTTAGAAAAAATATTCTTGACTTTAGCTCAATCAGGCCAAAATGGCCTAAACCACGTGCTTAGTTTTTTTTTTCGTGGTAATATTTATTAAATTATTCATGTTGAACATATTAGCATTGTTTTAAAATGGCTAAAAAGAAATGTAAGTTATTTTTAACATTTTATTGTTCCATGTAGCTATTTATATAAGTGTGAAAAAATAATTTAATGTTCTAAATAGGTGTTGTTTTTCTACAAAAAAAGAATAGGTTTGTTGGATAAATTTTATTTCTAGAAAATAGTAAACAGTACTTTGACAATTCTTAAAATAAATAGGAATTTTTGCTTACACACACTCACATCGCACAGTATGCATGGGTCACAATTTTATAAATATACATAAAATTTCAAACAAACAAACGAAATATTGAATTAAGAATTTTTATTAAACACACTTCAAATTATTTAGCTGGAAAAAAAGAACGAGCTCCATAATTTACGTGTTAATTAATTGAAATTAAAAATTAATGACCTTAATAATATATAAAATTCTTATACAAACATGCTGATTCTAAGGGGCCATAACCTCATATAAAATAAATAATAATGTATATTTTTCAAATAAATTACAGTGGATTCAGATAGGGAAGAAAAAACGGCCATTTTGAATGAAGTCTTTTTTACCCAACTAAATAATCTAGTAATTGCATACATTTGCCACAATGCTTCCCAGAATTGTGAATTGCATAATTTTTTTAAATTTTAAAACAAAAATATTAAACATTCGGAAATTATATTAAAATATATTTAAAACACATTATTAAAAATACTATTAATTGTATATATTTTTATTATTAATAGATAAAATTAATCAAATAACATAATATAAGGTCCTATATCTTGTTACAGTAATAAATGTGGACATCAACAGATAAAATGAACGTAAATTATTTTGTTCATCGTTAAATTACTTGTTCTTGCAAAAAAAAGGCATTGCTCTTATTTCTATTACTTTCAGTATGCAAAAATCTGTTTAAAAATTGTTAAAACCTTAAACAAACATGTTTTCCTTTTGAAAGCGCTTCAGATTACTTATGTATATGTATGTATTTGACTGTTTTTCTGAAAAAATTAGTATTTAATATATTTAAAACACATTAATTTGTTTAGGCTTAATTCATCTTGTCGGGTTTTTGCTAAATATCCATTTTTATTTGTAAATTTAACGTTTATTTGGCGACTTGGACTCTGCACGGCTCTGGCGTTTTTGTTTTTTGAGGTTATAAAAGAAATTGCAATCCGATTTTGGTTTTTTCTTAATTAAATTTTAGTTTAAAACCAAATTATTGACTGTAAATGTTAATGTAAAATTAGTATATACCTAAAACACAAATGTTAAAAATCTTATTACATTTAGTCGTTTTGTGGTACCTAATGAATGTATG
>SSSI01007814.1:0-30505 GCA_004796505.1 Oryzaephilus surinamensis | reverse complement strand
ATTATTAATCGTATTATTATGAAATTTGGTATACATGTTCATTTAGGTGAATTAAAGTCAGGAGATGAAAATCGATTTTTTTTTTTCTTACATATTATTATTAAAATACAGATTTATTTATACGCGTTACATGAACTATTTTTCAAATTTTTTCAATATTAAATCTACAAAAGCAACTAAAGATTTTGCTATGACGTCATCGTAGTCCTAGACAAACGAAAAGTATGTGAATAATTAAGATTTTTCTTTATATTGCAAAACATACTGTAGATATCAAAATGAAATTTTGCACAAAAATATAGTTTATTATTACACATCTTCTTGTAAGATTTTGAAAAAATTGGCCACCCCCTTCTACTAGTTTTTAATCTATTCTACTTTTAATTTTGCCACATTCAATAGGCTCATTTGATAGATAATTTAAGTAGGAATCTTTTATGTCCCTTGACATTTTTTGTTTAAATGTACAGTTTTCGAGAAAAATTCAAAAAACTACGGACAACGTTGGACTACGGTGACGTCACGCACTGTGCGGCGCGACATTTGTTTCCGAAAAATAACCACTAATTTCCAAAAAATTCCTAAAATGACTTCAGCATAACGTTTTTATACACTTAATAGTAACTTATATTGGGTTTTCAAAATTTGCGTTATTTCCTGACAGGGCCTTTAATATTTTAGTTATAATGGTAGTTAATTGATGTGTGGAAGGTATCAAGTTTAAAAAGCTATCTTTTTTTTTAATTACAAAACTAGCATTTATATATTTTATAATATCTTGTTAAATTGTATATGGCTGAACATTTATGAGACACGGTTTTTATTTATTCATGTCGTAATTTGTTAATGCATTGTAAATAAGTAATTGTATAGCAAGCTACATTTTTTTTAAATAACAGTAAATATTGGATGAATTAATTGTAGTTTTTAACAAAGCAAGTCACACTTTAAATTCACAAATCGCAATTAGTGAAATCATAACAAATTGTGTACTTAAAACAAGATTAATTTCAATAAACAAAACACTTTTTATAAAAAAATATGTATTAACGTCGAAAATCATGCAAACAACATGGTCAAATGTAATTTAATGTGTACAATGATAATTAAAATCAGTAAAAATGAAATTATATTAGACAGGATATACGTATAGCGTGTTAAGCCCTAACAACATCATGTATGAATCAACTTTACGTATATAAGCTGTGACTAATAACATTCACTGAGTGAATTAAATCAAAACAAAAAAATACAATTCCCTAATGATTGTGTGTGTTATGCACACAATTGCATTGAAAATGGCCTGAACAATATTCATAATATGTGCATAAAATCAATCATAGACGAAAAACTGGTAAATGGTTTTCAAAAGGAAGTAAGCATAATGTTAAATATTGTTGCTTTTTTTAAAGAGATCACAAGGGAACAATGAACCATTTAAAAATAATCTGAAAAAAATGCCATATCGATAGTTGTAACATATAACCCATAATAATATTTTTTTTGACACCAATAAATCAGTACGCAAATATTGTTATAGTTTAAAAATGAATAATTCATCTAAATGAATGCATTAAACAGAATGAAATCCAATTTCATCATATAGCCAGGCAAATTTGGTATGTGAATAAACAAACAAAATTTCCAGCACTGCGAATGAATAAATTGTTGCCAATGTAAATAAAAAAAGGCCAAACGGATTTGACCAATCAGTTTGTGGACTGACATATAAATTGGTTTATTAAAATATCGATTTCAAACGTTCATTAGTATCGTTTTTGAGACCCTTAAGCAATAATTTGCATAGCATAAGCCAACGAGGCAATTTTTTTGGTTTTGTCGGAGAAATTAGCGAAAAAAAAAAATTGTGGGAAATAACGAAGGTAAACGCAAACCAAATAACAGTCATCTACTCACAGGTAATTAAAGCCATCTTAATTTTGCAGTTGAATGGTTATTGAAATGAAAAATCTACAAAAGATTTGTAGAGAAAATATGAAATTTTGCTTTTTACCATAATCCAAGGATCAAAATTATAATGTTGTGTGTGTAAAAAGTATGTTGGCATATAGGATTTGCAGATAACAAAACCTTTTCATGTATAGAATTTAGCTTATCTGTTTATAGTATGGTATTTCCTTTATATTAGATTGACTTTAGTGGAATTAATGAAAAATTTGATTAGTTAGTTTATCAAAGGGTTGCTTTTATAAAATCTAAACAGAAAATAATTCTAATTAAATTGATTTACATCATTCGTTTGAAAAATATTTAAAATAATTCACTGGTTTTGCATTCATACAAAAGTTTGTAAAAGTTATAACATTTTAAATTCAAATAGTGGAAAAATTTTTACATACATACAACACAGTTTGGACACTTATTTGTTTTTAAATAAATCGATTGTTGTTTTGATATGGAATATATGAACGGGTCAAATGTACATATTTTGTATAACATGATGCTATAAATCATGACCATTTGTGTTATAATTCAATTATTAAAATAATTTATAACAAATTTAATAGTTTCACTAGATGTCCCATCTGGAAAATGGTAATTTATTTTATATGCGAAACGAATATTATTTATATATATCCGCTTAAAATTTTCCTTTTTTCTTAGTTTAAAAATGTATCAAATGAATTTTCATAGGGAACCTACTTTTATGCTATACAAAAATAACTACAAAGACGTTGTTAAGAAAAAAAAAGTGTTGAAATTATAAGATGAAAAAATATCGCTTAATTAATACATTAATAAACATACAAAGATGTTGTACAGTGTATGTCTTTGAACATTTTTATAAAACTTCGCATTGTTAAGAATCTTCCGTTTCTTTGAAAACCTGGTGCTAATTAAAAGTTCTTGTTTGCAATGAAAATTTATGAAATATTAAACAGCTGTACTAAAAATTTTAAATATAGTATACGAGTTCTTCTTCTCATCTTCTGTGATGCTGATATGCTTAATGGAATTCGAATCGCTCGTTGATTTTTATTTTCTGAAAAATTAAATATACACTAAGCTGAAATGTAGCTACCTATTATAAGTTTTTCGTTTTGTGAAGAAAACTTTAAAAAGAATCGCTTTAAATATAGAAACATTATTAATTAGAATTTTATGTTGTTCAAGATGACATTTTTGAATTCATTAATTATACATATATATCTGCAATTGCATTGTGAATTTTTTTGGTGTCATGTGAATAAATTGGAAAAGAATTGCATTTTGCAATGTACAAATGTTATTGAATAGATTTACATATGATAATAGAAAAATTATTCTTTTATTATAATATATACGTACATATTTTTTCCAATTTACTATTAATATTTATTAAATTTAACTAGAAAATTTACGGTATTGTGTATATAACTATAATTGAATATTATATTGGAATAAATTGAAAAACGAAAATGGAAAAATCTAAAAGACAATGAATTATTAAATAATCTATTGATTTTGTGGTTTATCTAATATTCTCTCGAATAACATTTAGTTACTAATAATTCAAATTTGTCTAATTTGATTATTATGACCATTTTCATAGCAATATAAGGAATATTAAATAAATTTCATTCGCTTTATATTTAAAATAGAAAAATTCTAAACGACACTTGGCTGTAATACAATAACCGAAGAATTGGTTGCAGCCTTGTTTTACTTATACTTCAAGTTTCTATTGAGTTTATAGCATTTCCTTGTATCAAACAAGGCTGATTTTACATTTCCCAAGTCAAGTGTGATATATTCATGCTTGTAAATGCGCATTTTCTTTGATATCATACAAATGTAGTACGTATATAATGTTCAGCAAGTAAAGAAATATAAAGCGAAAAAGTTTTTCATTTCCTTTCATTGTAATTTTAACGTGATAATTATTACAACAAAATATCGACGTACCAAATGTTTTGAAAATATAAATAAAACAAAAAAAAAATGTAAAAAATATTCAGTGTTTTCGGGCAAAGTGCCTCCACAATGGCCCAAATTAGTTTTGAACGAATGAAAGTTTAGCGGTTGAGGATGTTAGAGGTCGAGGATGCTGTCATGTCACGTATTTGGTTTGTCTTCACTAGCTATTGTGCTGTCGACCTTTCAACCTGAGGTATGGCACATCCGTCGTTGAAGCCGACAGTTGTATATCTGATTTGAATTTACCGAAAAAGCTGACAGTGGTAGTTCTAGTGTGTGCAACCATTTGGAATTCTTTTCACGGTACAGATGCATTTCTGTTTTGTTTGTACAAAAATATTCTATTTACTTGGAATATTTTTATTTGTCCATTTTCGACATACATTCTTCTCTTTATATATATTTTCTTGTATACTGCGTACACGATTCTATTTTTACATATACTACGCACACACAAATATAAAATTTTCTTGTATGTTTGTGTGTTTATCGATAGAGATTTTATATTATTGAAATTTTGTACTTATTCGATGAAAATAAACTTTATGCTTCAAATATTTCCAATATATTTATCAATTACGTTTCTTCAAATCTCGCTACACACATATAGGTATGTATATAGAAAAAAGAAACCAATTTTACAAATGTACGACCGTAAAACTTACCAAAAACATCAAAAGGCAAGGAATGTATATTTTCGTACGATAATTTAAATAGGAAACGGAAACCTGTTCAAAGTTGTGTAAAAATTCACTAACATATATAGGTATACGTGTATTTCTGGAATTCCATTTTATTCATTTATTTCGTCAATTTCTAATAACACGATTTCATATCAATTTTCTAAATATCTTTTCCAATTATAGCTCTATGAGCAATTGTAATATCGAAATATTAAGTCCCTGGTTAGAGAAATACATAGTCAATTTTATCAGATAATTAAATCTATTGTAAATTCACTAGCGGTATTTTTTCAATTTTTTTTAATCTGTATTTACCTAAATATGCATATGCAATTTAAACGCGTTGTAAATAAAATTCGTAATTGATTTAGGTATGGTATAGTACATCGAATTTTTTTGACTTGATGTTAAAAGTTTTACGAAATATATTGAAACAATTTTCATGAATACCAAAAATGATATAGGAATATTTTGGTCGAAAATTGTCCCGTACTAATATTCTCGATTTCTTCCGCATTACCATCATGAGACTAGAATGAAAGTATGGTAGATTTGAGGCAAATTGCCAACCATAATCACGTTGCCGTATAAGGTGTAAGTAATTTTAGGTATTATTGAAATCCATTTGTACAGATTGTGCTTTGGGGAATGGAATTCCGTCGTATATAATTGATACCATACATTTATGTATTGGTGTCTACTTGTATGTATATATTCTACAATTGCATATATACATATGTATAAGTAAATTAGACGGTGACGCGGCACGAGTTTCAGCATCACGATGGAATATTGTTCCATGAGTGTGATGATGGGCGGTGGGTGGTTCCACCATCCACCACACTGTGTACAACCCTAATTGATATATTCAAATAGCATGTAGACGTACGAATTGTGCATGATAATGTCGACACCAAGTGGTATATGGTAAAATTGCACGTGCTTCGTAATCGTATTAGACATCAGGTAACTGTGATTGCCGTTTCAAAATGTTATATGCGCTTAGATTCATTCATCCCTTCTGTTGGTGATGGACCACAAGACCACCACTGCGCTCTGACATGTTTTTAATATGTCCATGATGTTTTATACATTCATTCAATCGATGCGATGTTATATATTGCTTTTTTTCTATAAAATAATTCGTCACGTCTTCTTCACAGTGTGAGAGTAAATTGTATGACTGACACATACAAATTGATATAAAAAAAAAGAAATTGACTGTTATAGTCAGTTTTTTTGATGGTGTGCAGATGGGAGAACGCAGATATTTTATTGATTGATAATATCTATACAATTTTATACGATTTTTATCTATAATCGCACTTAAGTGTTTAATTATAAAATCGAGAATAAAATATTAATTTCGAACGACTAAAAATAACTGGATGTAATAAATTTAAATTACTTCCGTTTTCTTTCAACAACATTTTGATTTATTATGAAAATTTACGCGATGTCTGTCTTCAATATTTATATGCTTGTCGCTTGGTTTTGCTCCAATATTTAATGCGGCGGTCCTAATACGATTATCCCCAGTTTCACTACGGTGTCCACATGCCTTATGTAATAATATTTAATTATATAAACCTCGAATTTTAATACTAGAAGACAAGCGCGCTCCGAGCTTCACAGAGTAATCTTTTAAAGTTCCTATTTCTTGTATAAAACGTTCCTCACGGTCCGTTCTTTTGCTTGCTCATTCTTCTATATATATACATATACTATTAAATGTCAGCTGGGGAATATTATACTTCAAATATTTAACGAGTTTTAGTCTACGAGATTTCCTTATCATCCTGCCACTAAATCGAGATTAAACATTTTCTCTCTCTTTATGCAATTAATTATATCAAAGAAATCATTTTCGTTTCTAATCTGTTTACCAATCGAATATTGAATATTCAGTAATTTACATGTACCTATTTAATTGAAAATGGAACGTAAATATTGTTTCGTAAATTATTTATGCGTTGAACAAGTACAGGAACGTGTTTGTTTGGCGTTGACTTACTTGAAAATTTATTACCATGGTAAGTTAATTGTGAATTGAATTGTGTGAGGAATCTTTGTGGTAATGACCGTGTTTAGTTAGCGGTTTGATGGTGTAAGAAAATAGGTTATATGCGTAAAAGGACGTTGAAGGGATGCAAAACGCACAAAGAGAAGTACACACTTTTCTATTGTTAAGATGTAGTCATTTGTCTACAAGGACTATATAGTTTCCTTTCTAGTGACTTGATTTTATTCTATGACAGTTGGCTTGTTTTACTCTTAATTTATGTGGAAATATATAGGAAGTGTGGACAATTTTCTTAATATATGTATATAATTGAAATTAATTTTTAAATTCTATGCAAAATTCTAAAATTGATTACATTTGTCATTTCAATGCATTAAAATATCAAATATTGAAAAATGTGTTGGAAAAACGATTGGTATTATCATTATAAATTGAATACTCAAATACAATTTCCCGTTTAAATTATAAATAGTGTTTTTTTTTCAATGTTATGGATGTGTAGTCCATTAAAGTTTATTAACTAATACCTATACGTGTGCGTTTATCTAATTTCCAATAAGTCCAACGTTACGGTCGATTCGGGTTTGGCCAAAACCAAAAGCAATTAGTCTGAATTTGACAGTTATATTGGTAGAATTTGTAACCTAATTTGATCAGATGCATACGGCACTAACTAAATAGGAAACTTTCCTCAACAAATTAATATATATGAAGTTAAATACTAATTGAAACTACTCCTACTATTTCAGTTGAATCTCCAATATATTAGACTTCAAGAATTGAGACAAAACTCTCTTTTGTATTTTATCAGCATCGCAATTTAATCAGGCTCGTGTTAAATATAAAATCGAGAAAAATCAGCGTATTTTAAAAGAAAAACGCCATATTGTTAGATAGAGCAAATCCTCAATTTGATGACAGATTTTGTAGCAAAAAAGACATCCGGGTCATTATTACATTTGACAGATAAAAGAGACTGTATCAGCTACCTGTTACATTGAAGAATGTGTCCATCAAATATTATGAATGACTCAGAAAATGAACGTCCAAACTTTGTATACTCGATTGGTTCTTCAATCAAGATCAAAGTGGAAACTTCGACTACTTTAGGGGTTACAATTTCGGGACCAAAAAACATGTAATTTTCTACTTACATGTTAAAAAGGAGTTTGAAGGCAGCTTATATGTGATGAAAGTTTATTTCACTATACAAGTGAATAATGTTATGAAAGTATTTAGCAAAACTTGTACTCGTACATCCGCTTCGGTAGTTTTATGTTGTTATAAAATCATAATAAATAAGTTATATATTACTAAATTTCAACAATATGTAAATGAATGAATTCCAACGTAAATGTAGCAAAGTTAAATTTCTGATTTTCTTTATACATATTACGATTTAAAAATTTAAAAATTGGAATACCTGATCTTATGGAGGGTGAAAATTCAAAAGCATAATATTCTTCTCATAGAAATGTTTAGAGAATTGAGAGGCACTAAGTCAAGACTTAATGAACAAAAAGAATTCGTTAAATAAAATGAATTTCATAACCGAAGTTGAATGTAAAATATAAAATGCCATCTATTTTTGAATCCATCTCTTGAACACAATACCGTTTTATCGATTTACCATACAAAAATTCCTTCACTAGTTTAAAATTTAATTATTTGAATAGTTAAATATATTTTAATATCCTTTACAAAAAATAAATTGATAAATAATATTGGCGATCTTCTGTGTAGTTGATTGAGTCGTTGAATTGGATTTGAAAGACAGAAAAATAATAAAAGTGACAAAAGCGCGTGTTTCTGTTTGAATATATGTTTTATCACCCACATTCAGGGACTTTTATATACCGATTTTCATTCGATTGAACACAGTAAAAAACGAATCAAAATTGTGCACGACAAATACCCCCACATACAAATGAATATATGTTATATGTATAGAGGTGAAAAAGCACACCAGATGTACGAGATACGAGATATACTTGTCCACTTGGCATATACTCAATTTCCAGTTGACATCAATTTCAATATTGTTCGTCATATTTTGAATTGTATTAGTTTATCTCGTTTTCGTTTTGTAGACGATCTAACACAAATTTTCCAAAGACTGTTCATAATTGTGGAAGTATAAATCTTTTTTGCATTTTATGTGTTAAAATTATATGTTTCATAAAATTATATTGTTAGTTTTAAATGAAGCCATAAAACAGATTATTAATTTTGTAGTGCAATTAACAATAAAACGAAAATAATAAAGTGGTATAGAGAGAAAAACTCATTCAAGTATATACTTGGTGAGATATATGTGTATACCTATATAGTCGTATCATGAAAAGCTTAAATACAATAAAAGCTTGTATAACAAACAAGAAAAATATAAAATGTTTACACGTTAAAAAGATGAGATAATATAATACTTACATAATGGTAAATTTACGAAAGCTGTTAAGAAGTAACGCATACCCTTCACATGAATTTAATTTCCAACAATATAACAACAGCAAACAAGAACATTTTGATGACAGTACAGGTGATGGAACATTAACTAAGTTTACAGCAAAAGCGCAATCATAAAACTCGTAAATTTTAAACCTTATAAAAAACTTCATCCCCATTTCATATTACAAAAGTGTGTTTTATATATATATTTGTGACATAGTGTTGGCAAAATAGTAAATAGTATGTTGTGGTGGTAGGTGATGGTGGCACTTGCAATAAGTATCAACGTGTATACCTATATATAGGTGTAAAATGTTTGCTACAAATTGCGTTCTCTTTAACACGATGGTTTATGACCATCATAATGTGTATTTTGGTGGTAAATAAATTCTGTATATATGCTTAAACACATTGTTACTAAATTTTATCTCTTCGATCATATATGAAAATAAACAGTTTATATTCCAAAATAATGGTACAACAATCAATTAGTATTAATCGATGTTAAAACTGCGAAAAAAGAAAATCACTGACATTCTGTTAAAAAAGTTTTATTTATTAAGTAAAAGCTTGTGTTAATTTGTTAGGTACCTTTAAGCATTTACACAACAAATTCGTTTCTCGAAATGTTTGAAGGAAGAAGGTAAATACATGTTATCTCTGACACAAGGATTAAGGGATTAAACCCAAAAATCCAATATTTACTCTTTAAATGTCCAAAAAACATCGGAACAATGAATTGTTTCGTATAAATATACGGAGAATTTGTTTGCGAAAAAACGAACGAATTGGAAATGAATGTGCAATTTGCAAATTTTCATAACAAACCTTTATCAAAAAAGTATGTTAAAATGTTATTATGATTTGGTTCTTTGTTAGTACTAATTTGCGGGCTTGTCATTAAAATTAATTTATTATGATTATGGTAAAGGTGTTTAGTGTGTTGATTAGGGCTGTGTGGATGTGTGTGTGTGTGTGTGTGTGGGGAGGAACACAGTTGTTGCCTGAAGGAACGGAAAATCGTCTATAGTATAAGCGGCAATCAGAGAGAGGATGGAGAAACCCGCACTGTTGTTTTCATTAGTCCATCGCTCGTTCAGCACTTTGTGGAGTTTTCTAACTACACATTGGATACGAAGCAGAATAATAGGTAGGCAACCGCCAATGTGGAAAAGATGAATTGGTCTTTGATATCGAATAATTGCCACCCACAACCTTTATCTCATTTCTCTTATATTCTTATAACTACCACGCACTGTAGGCTTATATTGCTAATTTGCTATTAAGTTAGTTTCACTTGAACAAATTTTCCCTTATTTATTAACAATACTCGTATATGAATAGTTTTATCTAAAAATTATGTTAAAAAAGTTTCGCAATTTTGGTAACTTTAGAAACTATAACATGTATTGGATAATTTAAAAGGAAAAATGCTTGCAAGAATTGCAAATCATTTGCGGCACACAATCTGTTTAAAAAAAAAACTTGAGAAAAATTTTCAATTTATAGACGTCGAATTTATTTGATATTTAAATCTGATCGAGACTCGATAATGTGAATACAAATAGGAACTAGGTTAAGCACAAATCTAATAAAAAAATGAAAGAAATGTTATCGTAATAATGCAGTGATGTGTTCTGTGAAGTATTCTGACGGTAATTTCGTCTTTGTTATTAAATTATCTGGCAACTTTTCTCTGGCGCAGTTCACTTTATCTGTGTTTTCCACTTGACTTGATCGGGTGCTAGCAGGGAACTGTGCTACCCAAACGCACCCAAAACATCATATCTAACTTGTATTACCATCATCATTCCTGCCATGGGTACACCTACTCAAGGTATGAATCCTGTGTGCGCAATATAAAAGTCACATAACATCGATTCCTGATTTGTAATTCAAATATAATCACCGAAGGGAATTGTATCCCTTCACTGTGCAAGAATTTCAAGTCTCTATTTCAAAATTATTATATATATGAATTTCGTTTTAAATCCTTCCATATAACAATTGCAGAAATTTTTTCCATGTTTTTGTAATCTTGAATTTTAAAATTTCAGACTAGGAGAGCGTCCTGGTCCTTTTGTGCATTAAATCAAAAGTTTTGAGAATATATATTTGGCGTAGCTTTTAATGAAGCTAATCAGAATGTGCAAACGAAAAGACGAACTCCAGCATTGCAGAGTCCGCTCTCTTTCTCTCTGTTAAGGAACAGATAAAATACTTTGCTATGTAAATGTGTATTGTCTTTTAGGTGGATGGGCGCCGGTTATAAAAGGTGAGAGTCAAGGTGTTGAATAAATTCACTTGGTTATCTGCTCCTTACCAGAAGGAACAGTTCCTAGCAAATATTTAACTTTGTAAAATCTTTCAAACAGATGATAACAACCGCAGGTATTACATAAACCTCTTTCATTTTCTTGCTTATTCCAGATAGGTACGTGATTTAACAATGACTGGTTTAGAAAATACTGCTCACATTTTCTATTTAGTTACCAAATTTTTTTAAATAATATAAAAATTAATACAATCCACTAACAAGTAATTTTATATGTGAACATTTGCTTTGAGCGAAGCAATATTATACGAGTTGGATGTGTCAGATAATCTAAATTGTATTGGAATACTCGTATATGTAGGATGGGTTGATTGGGCGGGCGTGAATTGCGGGGTTTTAATTTTATTCATGGAACAGGTTAATGGTAGACTAGGGAGACGGCTAGGAAAAGGTGTGAGAGCTTTATATATATATATAGGTAGTACAGTGTGTGATGTGTTTGAAGTAGGTCACAACAGGCCTGGAGGTTCTTCTATATAACCACCCACTCCTCCAACAGCAGCAGCCCTGATATCGATATGGCGATATTTTAACGATACATTCCAAACCGTCTTGACGGCCTCATAAGCACATTCAGAAACTCTCGTAGCTGGAAAATTTCATTACAGAACCCGAGCCATTTCTAAACTGTTTACAAACAAGTAGATTTCCTTCCATTTAGGTTTTCCATCTTGCCTGTCTACATAACATCTTTTCTATATGAAAAAATGGGTGAAATTCTTTAGCGGTCTTTTATTAAAGATATAATGAATGCATTTAACGTTTTACCAATTTCTTTAGTCTGTATGTGTGCGTTTGTTCATTTTTGATACAAAATTGGCTCACTCAACTGTTTCACTAAAGTTCATTTTATCACAAAATTGAAAATAAAATTTAATATTATATCCATAACCAAAACACTCTATTAAAGAAGTTTATTAAATTGGTCTTGTTTTTCGCTTCAGTTTCATAATGATGTCAATTGTTAATAGATTCTATTTAATTATAAATACATAAATTTCTTTTTGAGTACATTTAGTACAAAATATTTTTATTCATGCAAACCTAAAATTGTCCGTGTTTACTGAAGCAAGTTGACGTTAAATTAATCTATATAAAGCAAAGTAATTTTTCTTAATGATTGCTGAGAAAAGGCAATGTGACAATTTTAGGAAGCCGTTTTACTAAATGCACCTTTCGCGTATACTTGGCGTGAGGTAATTTTTTATATACGAATGATAAATGTCACATTCTTGTATAAAAATAAGTGAACTTCATCTACCTCACCTTCAACAAAAGCATTTTTAAATGAAAACGCTATGAAATTGAATTGTTCTCTTTTTTGGGTAAATAAAGCCAGTCTATATTTATTGCAAGTATTATTGCTGAATTTAATTATTCGTTTAATATAAATACTGGTACATGATAGAATTTACTAATCAGTTCTCGGTTATTATTATCGGTAAATGACTGAGGCAGCATAAAATTTAATACAGAAAGAGAAGATAATGAATGAAATTTTAAACCGCTTATAAAATTTGATTTGCAAAAATCTATTTGGAGTAGGAAGTTATAGGAAAATGGAAAAGGAGTTAAATGAATTGAATTATCAAACAATAGTTAATTAGCCATCTAATAAGATTAGGAATGAAATTCTTTGCGCCTTACTTGCTAACTTTACTCATAAGAAAACTAATTTATAAACTCATTGCTAATTTCATTTGAATTTATATATTACATTATTATGTAGTTGTGCACGATAAGCGATTTTCTTCAATATAATAGCCCAACAAAACACACAACACAATATAACCAATAGAAATAAATCAGCAATTTACAAAATGGAAAACCAATAAATGCTTTTATTTCGGAATTTATTCTATAAAATTGATGTATTTTCGTTTAGTGTAATTGTAATTTATATTAAATATATTATCTAACAATGGTATTAAAATGTCAATTTAGTCGTTATTCATTTATAATATACCATTTAAAGCTTATTTTCTACACGTTGAATAAACATGATGTTCAAACGTTTTTTCATTCCATAACTACACAGAAAATAATAAAACGATTTTTAACTTATTCACATTTTACTGCTCCTTTTTGGTGTTTTACTGTTAGATAAAGGTTACAGCTTTTGGGATAAGCAAAGATATATGGTCTAAGGTTATTGGCAATACAATACGCTTAAGTTGCACGTAATTGGAATTGATTATAGAAGGTGACTATCTAATGGACATTTGATATTTTGCTATTAGTTCGAGTTTGCATGTATTTTATGAAATGAAGATATGTCGAGCCCTTTCTGACGTGCTTAATAAATTTTCTGTTAATGGTTCTACAGACAAGTGTTCAATTATAATGGTCATTAGAATGCATTATAGAATATTACGTTTCAAATGAACTGAATTCCAATTAAGATGATGAATTATTGTTTCCGAAATTAAGTATATTCATGAATCATGACTTATACGCATATCTATAAATATGTATATGATTTCTTATTTTAAATTTAGTTACAAGTATTTTATCGATTTTCTTGATAAATCCATATTTCATGCAACAGTTGTAGAATCTAGAAACGTTCCAACTTTGGTTATGAATGGAATGCAAATTTAATTGTTTCTTTTTTTTATTAACACCACACAAAATTTACGAGAGTAAAGTAAATGAATATGAACTAGTTTCTATGAAAAAATACTGAATAAAAGGAGAAAAATCATCACAAACACACCTAAATACAGAGTACGTCTCTGACAAGCAGAATTGTAGGCTTCCTTTACATGATACTTCACTTTACTCCGTTTCAGTATTATGCAAATAATAGAGCATTAATGCAAATATTCCTCTAACACACCAAGTAGTGCACATTCAAAAAGATAATATACAAAGATAAAGCTACAAAAAAAATGTGGAAGCACATAATCCCTCTTGCAATATTGTGTAACAGTAGAGCTTCTAGCTCTCGTAAATCATAACGGTAATCCCGCGTACGTCTGTCCACTTGTATGCTATGCCAGTCGAAACCTGCCTAGGTCCAAACTTGTACATATATTCTTTTACATACATATGAGCTTATATATAACAATGTCAACGAATTTCGGACCTATCTTTCCGATAAGCACACGTTTACCTATATATATATATATATATCGTTATGATATTGTTAATCCAACCAAAGACAACATATTTGATGCACGTCAAATACGTGAGTGTAAATATAAAGGACGCAATATCCGGTTTGGTTAGTTGTTGCACTCTTTTGGAACGACGATCGATCACTTTATCAGATGCACTCATGCATTTTTTACACAATTTTTCTTACAATATCATTTTATTTACAATTTAGTTCAAGACATAATAATAGCCTCTTTTATATACTAAAGCAATAACCGAAATTACCAGAAGCATTAAAATTTGATAGAGAATGGGAAGAGTGTGTAATTTTGTATCATAAATAATTTTTTTGAATTAAGGGTGCATCAGGAAATTGTATTGCATCTATTTCAATTAATGGCCGAACGAAATTTCATTCAAATTAATTATTCTGATGTAACATAAATACTTAAAGGGGTAATTTGGAATTTGATTTTAAATGATACTGCATCTTGTTTACGTATATCATTTAAGAGCAATAGCTATAGGTTTTAGTCCTTTGTCTGGATATTGTCAGGGACAGCATTTGGATCAACAAACCAATCTATCCAAGGCGATTGATATTGTAGTGGAAAATTAATGATGCATCATTTGGAGTTTGCAAAAGACTTTAAATTCACTCTCTGTGTGGAACAATAGCATCAATGCGAAGAGATTATTGTTTTTGGTTAAAAAAACAAATACTAATGTTTTGTTTTCTTTTATGCTTTAGTTACTTCTATATACCAAATCGATTATTGACTGGTTTCTGTTTATAGTGATTATTAATAATTAATTACATGTATAGCATAAAAGGCTGTCTCGTGTATTATATAGTTTCGAAAACAAAATTATATTGATTCTTTGTGTTGTTTCAATGCATGACCAATATAATTAATTGACTAAATAAATATGAATTGATGGTCTATATAATTTGAACTGAAAATTAAGTTTGAAACTGCCATAATAAGTAGACTATTTTGAGTTAAAAATGATGGGGAATTGGAAATTTTGTCTATTTATATCTTGGTATCATTAGTATGTATGATATGCCAATATCTTTTCCAAGTTTCCGGTACATCGGCGAAGAGCAATTTAATTGACAATCATATTTAGCGTATTGTTTAGTTTGATGGTATCCAGAAATCCATTTAGATAATATTATATATACATAGAACAATAGTCATATATCAGAACTGGGCCATGGCGTGAGATCACCAGTATTAGACTATTATTATTATCTCAAGTTATCAGTTGCATTGTATGTATGTTGTATATAGTTAACTACGTTATGTCGGTATGTATATATGTATGTATGTTGAGAGTCGGTGATAGGAATCTTAATCCGAACCGTATATTAGCTTTTATCTCCTAATTCTAACGTCTAATAATACTCATACCTTAGATTAATTTTGACAACGATTACGTACTGGACATAAGGTATATAATTTCTATAAGGGTTCTTTAATTAAATAAGAACCCTCATGTTTTTTTTATAGACACTACGTGAATGAAATTTCGACGTACTTTTTATTCTTCATGTAGGTACAATAAGCCTTTTTTCACCCTCCAGAAAAAAAAACACGTCAATTTAAACTTAAAAACAATATTCGAACTAAGTTTTTAAACAATAATGAGATTGTAAGTAGCGCTATAGTATAATAATAGAATTTTTTTGGCAATATTTAGTTGTTGAATTTTGACAAACGGGTATAGTATAACAGAAAATAATATTTTTTAGTGTAGCTACTTTACTTTATTAATTGAAGTAAATGAAAGAGAAAAGTAATTTGTTTTGAGAAAAGTTTAAATAAGTTTTAAAGTGACTTTTGACATAATGTTCTTGTCCTAATCTGCTTGTGTTTCCTAACATATTCTAACTTTTTGGGAATAGCACGACGACGGCGCGTAGAACAACAGGAAAAAATGCTTTAATCATAATGATGGCGGAAAAAGTTTAAACCAAATTATGGAAACAGATTTCTATATTGTTTGAAAGTCTTTTTTCTGTTAGCATCTGAAATTTCCCGTTTTCGGATATATATACATATATGTATATTTGTTAAATGCCTTTACTTACTTTCTATTCGAATAAAATAAATGAAAATTGCATAAAGGCTTAATTTAAAAGTTAAATTAATGAAAAAAAAAAGAAAATTTTAACAGGTAAACAAAATCATATTCATTTTAATTAGTAAGAGTAGTTATAAAGGATTACAGAATAGTAATTCTGTTAAAATTTTACTAAAAGCTTGCAGTCGATTAAACACCAATATTTCTTAATATTTTTTTCTTATTTTTCAAATTTGAGTTTTTATTAATTTCTGTTTAAAAACAATGTTTGCATGCTTTATTACGATAAAAAACGTCAATACATATTCTTTGTCCGCCAATTTACTGCCAATTTAAAATGTTTCTGATATAGCGATATTCTATAAATAAAATAGTCGAAATAGTGGTGGTGTACTGGAGTATATAAGTTGAAATTGAAGAAAAAAACTACACTTTTCCATTTTATAGAGAGAACAAAGCTGTCTAGTGGGTACAAACACGAACAAACTGTGGTTTATTTCAATTGAAATCTACAAACACATACAAAATGCAATCGGAAATGTCATTTCTCCTATATACCATATCTGAGTCCATTCTTCTTTTTGCCTAGATAAAATAATATAAAGAGAAATATAGTATGATATAACAGAAGAGAAATGTGTTGGAAAGACAAATTCTCTTGATGACATTTCCATCTGTACGAATCCTTTGAGCGCTAACACTGAATGATGAAAGCAGGCATGCATCATCGGACTCCGGCGCGTATTCCAGGGATATACTATATATGTATATGTGGGGGTGTTTTAACGGTCCGTAGATACTCCTTCAACTTATAAAATGTCTGAAATAATCTACCCCTCAGTCACACAATACAATATATTTGACTTTACAAATAATATAACGCAGCAGCGTACCATCATCCAAAACAGGACAGATAAAAAATTGAATTTCATCACTCAATTTTCCATTCACATTTCGTATGAATATATATATGGAGTAAATAGTTTTTTACAATTCTTGGGCTAAATTTGAACTCAAGGCTAAGGATACACTCTGACTCGTACATGTTTCCTAGTAATATTGCGTTATATGAGATGTAATTTTACAAATAGGACATCTGGCAGGATATAGGCAACAGTTGGGTTGTTTGGCAGTAGATATCGCAACATCAAAACCACTACAGATGGCTGGATGATGGCGCCTGGCGCAGATTTGTACAATACATTAACTATTCAAATTGCACTCATATATCTTTTTACGTACGTGCTATACGAGAACTATTTTAAAACATATATATATGTATATGAAAGCCAGTGGAAATCAATGGCTTCTGTCGAAAAAAGTAAAACTATTATATAACATAACCAGCGACAAATTTGTCCCCTTTTTAGCGAAAATAATCATATTGGTTTTTTGTTTCATGTACAAAAATATTCGTTCATTATTAGAATTCAATTAAATACTGATGAAATATGGAGCTTTTTTTCAAAAAACTGAAATATAATCAAAGATTTTGCTTTCATAAACGAGATTAATATTATACTAAACTATAAGTGCACAAACAATGAAAAATGTAGGTATACGTATATTATGTATTTATTTTACTCTTGAAATTTCATACATTACGTGTAACTTTCATAACTAAAAACTGTTTGCAGAGATAAATATTTAAACACTAATTGCGAAATTTTATTAAAGCATATTTGTCTGTTCATATATAGTTTAGTTTGTATTATTTTTGATGAAAAAAGTCATATATTTGTCATGGCATATGAAGTACAGTAATTTCCAATTCTTTTGTTCAATATTATGCCATCTTTGGCCTCTTTTTTGTTATTTATTTTTAATGTCTATATGCAGCACAGCGGTGTATAACTTTCAAGAAATTTTCAAGACCTATTTTTACACATAGAATAATAAATGAAAAGGAAAAATATTAATTGCAGAATCAAAGTTTTGAATAAACTTCAAACAAGAATGATTTCTTTGTAAAAACAACTATATTTTAACTCTATTAGGTATATTTTTCACGTTATTATTAGGTACATAAAATTAATACTGCGCTTAATAAAATTATCTTCGTTAATTTCTATTTTCATATATGTAATATTAGTTACACAACTTACACAGACCATGAGCTAGAGAACGAAAATGACTGCGAATTATAATAACTCACTGGAGAGCCGGATGGACGTAGTGCACCCTCATGAATCTAATTAGCCAAACACAATTGTAATATAGCCGGCCCGTTGCAACAATTAACAGGAACACACATATCTAATAACCAGACATAGTATGCCGAATATCTATCTCCTTCCTGCATATCCGTTTCTATGTTACCAAACATTGTAACACCAATACAGTGTGCAAATAATAATGTGTTACTCATAAGTACATGTATTATTACATACATATAGATATATTGTGTAATCAGTTATTTGACACAGTCGTCGATTACAAGTCAATTTGTCACAATATTCACGGATGGATAAAATCATGTTTAATATGCAGCATTGGCAATAATTGTAACTGAAAAATTAACTTTACAGGTTACAAATAATTATGAATTTGTTAAAATCTTAACATATACCTTGTCGTACCACCTAAAATGCTCCATTCTTGTGTGTGGAACAAAAGAGGTTCATAATAAAATTTACATGTTGCTGTTAACAATAAATATCCAGTTTCAATGTTGGTATTTTCAGATGGTTTAATGAAAATTTGTTTTAATCTGCTTAGCAGATTCGTACAGCTGCGGTTTTGGTGTTACTATATATGTATAGTAAAAGGAAAGGATGTACATATTCTAATACATATTATGCGAGTTAGAGTGTGAGTCTGGCACTTTACACTAATGTAATGCGGGTATACAGAGACGCAAAAGACGTGTGTGGATTGGGGTGGCATACATATGGATAGATTTTCAAGTACCTCTAGTTTGCTTTCTGCACTGTAAACATTCCATACGTCGGACGAACGAAAAACCAACGTAAAAATGCTGTTTTTTAACACATATGTACTCAAAGTCTTCTTAATCAAAGATATATACCCTGAACTAAGCAAATATAACTAACCAATTCAATAAAAAACGGGAGAGAGTGCATAAATGGGAAATTTTTACTGACGTTAACAAAACCTCGGAACGTATAATAATGTATTTTTATGCAAAAAGAAAGTAAACTGTAAAATATAGTATTATAAAAGTGAATTCATATTGCAATTTAAACTTTAACGTATAACTTGTTTAAATCTTTCACAATTATCATGTTATATCATCTGAAAATAATTTCTTGCATAAGTATTTCATTTGAAATTTTCAATTTATTTACGAGTACTTCAAACAATATTACAAAGCTTGTAAAATAGATCAACATTTTTGAATAACCTGTACTGATAATTAAATTTGCACTGTAATCGTATAGAAACTATGTATGGGTTTTAACTAGGGAAGTTAGTTAAGCTTTTTAGTACGGTACAATGCGTTCATAACAATTTAAACTAAACATCATCGTTAAAAAAGCAAATTATTCAGGACTAAAAGTTTTGTCAAAATTTTTTTTATGGCCACATAGCACGTAACAATTTAATCGTTTCAATTATCCCTACATTGAAATAATTAAATGAGAAAAAAAGTTATACGCACAACTATGTATGTTGTAAATAAATTGTTATTGGTGTTAAATTATTCAGTATATGGCATCAAATATGGGTAGTTCATATGAAGATTAACAGCTTGCAGGGAAAGGGTTTTCATTATATTAGTAATAGGGGTGGTGTGAGATAGTGTAAATTTTAGTATAGAAAAGATCCCGCTTGTATAGAAAGAGTTTTCCCAGCAGCAGCAGGCAGTTGGAAGGCATTCAGGCAGTAAATTTATTACGTTAGGTGGTGACAAGGGCTAAGGCAGAGAAGACGTATCGCGATAAGAAAAATACAATGACCGGGGTAGTGCGAAATACAGTCAAGCTTCGTCCTCAACAAAATGAATAGGATTATTCTAGATATATGTATGTAGGTATATCTATATATATGTTGAACAGAGTTTCTAAAATAGAATAGCTTCTTTTTTACGTTGAGATGACACTGTTGTGTGAAAGATTATTGTAGATTTTGTTTACCTCTACCCTCTACAATATTTCTATTTTTTTATATATTGTTCTAAACAAATTGAATTAATTCAACGAAGTAATTGCACACGAAAATACTTATACAAATTTAATCATCAGCCTGGCATTAATTTAAAGGTGGCTTGAGAATTTTTCTGTCTCCAGAGAAATTTTCCAATTTAGAATTTTTTTTTATTAAACAAAATTAAAAGATTTGGGTTTAAAGTATATAGTGGATTTTATTAATCTTATGGTAGCAAGTAAAAAATATATTATTACTAAAGTCAACTTTAATAATGAAAGAACAAAAAATATATCTGATGGTAATGAAGAGCAATAACAAAGAAACTGTTGGTTTTAATTAAAGGATTCTGCAATGAAGTACTTAAAGTTCTAAATATATTTATGTATACAAAAAGGAAATGTGAACATAAAAAAATAAATAGGCTCTGTACTAATTTCCAGATATTGGTAGGTATAAATTTTTAAATTTTTAATTAATTTTATTTTCAGGTCTTAATGAAATATGTTTGCATTTATATTATGGATGTAATAAACAATATTACGGAAACTACTGAAAATTTGTCAAAGCTGAAAGCATAATATGAGAAATGTTTGAGCTTCTGTATTTAATATTTTGAAGATAAGATTATTAGGAATAAAGACATTGTTCATTGTGTTGAATTTATGAACGACGGGGTGCGGTATTTACATACATTTATAGTCACAATATCGTGACACTGTTGTGGAAATAAGATACAGTCATTAGTCACGCGTATGTAGTTTTTGCATGTGACAACTAGTAAAGCTTGTATATCTAACGATGATATGTGATTGATGTTTCCCTTTGACTTTTGTCGGTGATGATGCACCCTGATAATGATAATGTCGATAGACATATCATGTCACCTGTTTTCACTGCTCCTTTTGTAAACTATACATTATATGCGTATTTACCCATATATCAGGGCTTATTTGACTTTTCCCGATTAATTGTGCAATACATGAAGCTGTAATCTGTTTCACTTGGTAAAGGATTTAAAAATACAAATGTTTCAATTGATAAAAACATCTGCTTTTGCAAACAAAAATATGTAGAGTTAGTGAAAGTTTGTGATGTATTTAAGAATTTTTTAATGGATATAAATATTTCAAATACGTTTTGTAAATGTATGCATTTACAACAAAATGCCAGTCAAACGGATACCAGTAATAGTATACAACCTATGCAAGTGACATTTCATTAAATATCAACCAAAATACTCAAAGTAATAATATGTCCCATTCGTCATTTATACCGACTACTACTACCTAAATAAATTTATTTTCCTTCTTGTATACTGCAAGGTTATCATTCACTTATCTGACACGACAAGTAAACGAAATTGAGTTCTTTTATAAAGAGATACATAACTAGTTATTGATTATTCTATGTAGTACCTATTTTACTACAAAAAAAGTTATGCACTTTAAATTGTTTTGCATATTCAGTTAAAGAAATTTAGTGTATGTAAATAATATAATCTTACTTAATTAATTAATAAAGTTACGACACTTTCTCTCAAAGAGCTTTAAAGCAATAGTTAAGCAGTTGTGTTAAAGGTAGTCAAGGTACAGGAATTTATTGATTCAATTGATTTCAAGATTAATTAATTTCCCTTGCGGAAAATATTGAATTACAAACTACTTCTTCTTTGGAACACGATACGAATCTAATAAGATTTAACGTGATATAATAAAATATTTTCCATTACAAAATATTGTCGACTGATTTCAAAATTTAACATTTTTCCACAAGTTTAAAAATTTTTACGAAAAGAATACAAGAGAGAGAGTTTTACATAAAAGTTTAGTAATGTAGTTTTGTGTAAAACACTTTTTGCATGAGAATTCCCACAGGATGTACTTTTCAACAATTGCACTATACGTTATGTAATAATATATAAAACTGTATTTGTGTGTTTATGAACCTGTTGATTATAAGTAGTGTTTTATTTATGCTGCATTTAACCAAAATCTCTGCAAAATTAACAGACGGGTGTTTATAAAAAATCCGACAGTGATTTTATTAAGTGTTGTTATTAAAAAAGAAAAACTATTTTAATGTACACATCATTTTATCTGTAAAATAAAATGTCATCTCATATTTTACAAAAATTGTTGTTGAGCGTCCATGTCATTATTTGATTAAAAGTGTATAAGTTAGTTATAGTCTATAAACGAGGACTAAATATACACATTATTATAAGTTTAAGAAAGTTTCGTAAAGTCACTGTTACGGTTCAGATGTTTTGACACCGTTGAATTCTTCGAGCATAACATTATATTGTAACACTCACTACCGTACCCAGTAAATGCAACCTATTTTTCTTATTTCTGTTTTCCTTCACTTTATATACGCAATTATAACATGTTCTAGATGAAATTTAAATTGGAAATACTCATAAAACACGAATTGAATAATGCGAAATTGAAGGAATCGTCGTTATTTTGATTACGTGAAAAAATGAAGGTGATATTTTTTCAGAATGTATAGAATTATTCTATTAAAGCTTACATTCAGTAGGAAAGCATGCAGGTCATTAAAAAAGTTTTAAAGGCATATAATGAGAGCTGAGAATTCCTTTATGAAAATAAATTATTTTTAAACAAACTTTTATTATGAGTCGCAACGATCCAAATATAAATAACTTGAAAAGCAATAATTGTGCATTATGTCCTGTCTGTTTCAATCAACAACAGCATCAACAAAAAAACGTTTAAAACTAACAATTCCATTGTCTGCATCCTTGATCGTTGTATGCATATGTAAATACTAAACAATTACATGTACTCACTGTCATGTTATTTCGGATATGTGTTGAATTTGAAATAAATTTTAATTGAAGCAATGAATTTTGGCCAATGGTAGGATGTTGTAATCTGGCTATTTCCGAACGTTTTGATCCCTACAGGATTACACAGCTTAGAATTGACTTTCCGTTGGCTATTCAACTACTTATTTGATTGAGGGTTATTTGATATGCTTCTCATCATTGATGACCACAAATAGCCCTTTAACAGTTCCGTTTAACCACTTTTAAATACCCATATAAGAATGTGTTAAATTCTAGACTCGTTCAAATTAAATGAAATGCATTTGATGTAATTTTTTCCTGTTTGTTTCTTTTGCAATGATTATGCTGCAGTAAATTTAAGTGATTGGTTCTATCCCTTTATAGTTAATGTTATATATTATGTTGGTACGGAGTGTGGGATATACATTTGTGAGCCAATATGGCAATCGACACAGTAAAAGAGTGATGGTAGAGCCGAGTCAGCACTAGTGGCCATATAAGAGGTCCATTAAGGCTGATGTATGTGCCTGATACATCACGTTAGAAGATGCTCACACTGTACTTCCATCCAATTCACCTACCTAACTAATACATAGTACTTTTGGAACTTTTTTTTCATTTATTCCAGTTATCTGTTATGAATCACTATTTAATATTGAATCAGAACAAAATTTGATGAAACTTACAATGTTTGATACGCGATTTCGTTAAATAATTAGCTCTAATTTCTAATGCAAATTTGAAACAAATTAAACACTATACACAGGTATAAATAAATAATGCTTCTAATCTTGTCTGGTGCGTTTCATTAGTGTTTTAATTTGATAGAAAAACATGTAAGGAGGCTTTATCGAATTACATTATCTAACATGGAAAACCCTTTGTATGCTGATTTTGAACTAATCACTTTATCTAATTGAAAATTTATGTTGTATTTAATTAAATAATTTAATTATGCTGTCTGAAACATTCAATTACATTATGTCATTAAAATAATCTGTTGTATATTATATGGTTTTATAAAATGAATTGACTATTTTGCAAAATCGATAAAGTGCTGTAGAAAAGTTTTGAAAAGGGGGAATATTTCTAGTTATAGTTAAAAGCCTCTGGTAGCGAAACGTAATTAATTCTAAACAAATTCAGAGTATGGTGTGTGTTTTCTGTGGAGGGCATTTGAAAATTGCCACATAGTGAGCAAATTCCAACATTATTATTATGAAAACAAGTAGGAAATGGAATTTCAGTTATAACAATTAAATCTGCTATTGTAGCAAAAGGAAATGGTTTGATTTAGGAATAGTATGGAATCTCTTATTTTGTGTGTGTGTAGAAAACAGCAACCGACCAATGGTTATACTGTTAACAACACGGCCATTTCGACATCCATTCAATAACTTTCAAACTTCCCTAGTTAGCAGTTGCCTTGTTTACTTAGACTTAGTCCCTTCATTGCTTGCTTGCTTGCACTACACTCAAACTGTTCCATTTGACTAGTATATACTCTGTTACTTTACAAAATGTTCTCCTTTTCCTTACACTTTAGTTTCTCTCATCTTATCAAAAACTTAATTTAATGGTGCTTCACTTTGTTTATTTTCATACCTACCATTAACGAAGCAGAAAAGAATGTTGGATAAGCTTAATTTAAAGTTTTTTTTTTATTTAAAGAAATAAAATAACTCTCGAATCATTTAAATTTATTGTTGATTACAATTTTATTAACACAAAATACATAAAATATATTTATTTATGTTATGCATAGATTTTTCTGTTAATACAAGTTTTAATAAAATATTGTAATTCAATTTGGCATAAAATGTGATAGTAAAATAAATATATTAAACAAATGAACAAGATTTAATTGAATTGTTAATTAAATTGTTGAATGCATGTATATTTAATAATCATACTTAATTTAAATAGTAAAATTTATTTCAAATATCTATTATATTTAATAAAATATATTGTAATATTGTATACTTACAAATTTAAAATTGTTAATTCTCGATTCAATTTATTAATTACATGAAAAACGCAATTAGAAAAAGTAGCCAAATGATGATATAATTGTGAATTGAATCGAAAATGCGCAAACGCTACAGTTGGGATACGTTATGCATTTATTTCAGGAATGATTCTCCTAACCGTCTACTGATTTCCCACAGGATCTATGTGGGTATTAAACAAATAAATATCACTAACTTTGCTGACGACTTCTTTTTATACTGATAATACACAAGTTATATGTACATACATTTAAAATAAAATCGTTCTCTTGTTTCGTATATCTTTTTAAATTTCTATTTTACTTTCTATAAAAGAATATAATATGTCTTATGTTATTTACTATTTTATTGAAAATTGTGAACATTACCAGTCCAATTTATCTAAAAGCTTTTTGAAAACAATTAGAAATGTTACATAAGTAATTTTTATTTCCTTGGCAGATTTGGCCAAAGTCTAATCGTTAGAAAGCCTATATTTACTGTTTGATAAAATACTCCAAATGGAATTCGTAGAATAACTTTCATTACGTTTAAAAGTACTTTAATGAATTTAAGGTAATTTAAGTATTTAGTTAAGGTCGTGAGACGAAGAAAATGCAGCTTTTCTTTAATTACCTCTCTGGATCTGAAACGAATATAATCCTAGCTTATATACCGCTTTGGCAATGTTATTAGACAATTCTGAAATGCTCTACAATTCCCAATGTATATAAGAACCACCGCATCTTGGACTTTGCTTGAGAGGAAACAAAGAACGTTCTCTTCTTAGACTTTCATTAAACTCCAAAATCAATGTAAATGTAAATTACATTCAGTGGTCAGAGGCTTTTAGTGCACACACACATATATATATAGAGTGGGAGACGGCTTAACATCGATTTCCAGTTTGGATAAAAGGGCCAATGCTGAAGCTGGGATAGATGTTGTTTATTAGTCTTTTGAGGATACGCACTGGAAAGCGCCCTGGGATGTCCGCTTTAGTGTCCCCCCGCTAAGGCACTGATATTTATCATTTTATGCACGACGGTGGGTGGCCTAATAAGCCAAGTTAAACATTTTCCATCCGCATTTATTTAAAACAAAAACCGTTCATGTTTCACAAATACTATATCTGTTTTTACAATATTTGTGACGTTATCAGAGAAAATTTTTTACGCACAGGTATACAGTGATGCTAATCTAAAAATGTTTTATGAAAACATGCAAATAAACGGAGCTTATTGTACTTGTACAACGCAATTTTTTTTAATTTCTCTAAGTTTATATTTAAAAAAATGTGATGCTTGTAGATTAGCTCGCATCCATCATACATTGTTCTTATTATTCCTCCGCTTTTAATAAATTATTTGCTACATGGTTGCAAAACGATATGATAAGAAAGTGGAAATGCTATTGTATGATTTTTATGTAAAAAGGAAACTCCTAGACAATGACACACACAATGTAAAGACCCGTAGTTTTACTTACAAACGTTTCCAAGACCAAAGAACTCGACTGCAAGAGCTGTCATCTCAACAACGGACGTTTCCTATATACATTTTTACAGAAAAAAGAGCTATATAGCGGAGCGCACGCCTTTAAAGATAATAGGAAAGAATTTTCCCTGTCTTTTGTAAGTTTTCTCTTTATAACTTTAATTTTTGTACAACTCGGCAGCGTTCTTCTACCCTCTATGTCTTTGCTACCTGACCCTTTTTATTCATTTTTTTTAATTGCACACACTAGAACTTGTTGTGTTTTGTATTTGATTGTCTTTAATTACAATAGCCTGTGAAACTTATAACAAGAAAAAGTCCTTAAAAAGCAAATCTTAAGAAAAATTCTAACATATTATACCGCTTTCGTTGCACCTAATTAATTTGTGATGGAATTAGAATAATGCAATAAAGAATAATTTAAAAATTCCAAACTAGGAAAATTGTCTAATGCTCATATAAACCTACTGAAAATGAAAATAATAAGCATCAGAGAAGTGAAGTTGTTTTGGTGGGAAGCAAGCAATGCATCATCAGTTATTTGGTAAACTAAATTCCCCTGGAGTGTTTTATGATGTTATTTTTTTTGTGGTCTTTTGTGTGGAGAGAGAGAATCTCCTGAAGTTGCCGAGTATGCAATTAAAACGAGGTAATTATACGTTGGAGGTGTGCGGAGGCAGCATGGAGAACATTTCCCATTTAGACTTTGCTTCTCAAACAAATATTCTGCAAATTCCACAGAAATACTACAGACCAATTTATTTATTTGAATTAAATTAAGTTTCCAGTTAGAAATTTGAACGCCATTGATTTTGTGAATAGTTAAAATATTAATTACACCCCGATGACTTAATCATGATATAAAATTCCTTGTACATTTCTCACTATTCTCTGGAGGGTAGCATTCTAATGGATCTAAAATATATATGTTAAATGTGTATATAAGTGGCTTGTCGAAGTTAGAAAGGAAAATAAATTGAAATGAAGAAGTAGTTATTTCTTAAAGTTTCTCAATTAAATATACCTTAACATTGTTTTATCATTTCTCAAAGAAAATGCTTAATATGCACTATCGTTTGATTTTTATTTGGGTGTTTTACTCGCATTAGTCAATTTTATGATATAATAAACTTTTTTAGTAGTCGTTAACAAAACTTTTTTTATTACAGTAACATAAAATACAGTGTTGATATACATTCATGTAATCTAAAGCAAAGATCCAGAAAAATGCTCAAACTATTGATTTTCTTTACAAAGTTAACGAATTAATAAAAAATTGAAACAGTTTTGTATAGTTTAAATAAATCTCATAAAGATTACGTATATTATATTACATTAAAGAAGATTTATATTCGCTGATAGAACGATTCAAATTATATATTTTTCAAAGTTAACCCTAATGGAACAAAGTAAGCAAAAAATACGGAATATTAAGTGATTAATTTAAATAATTAATCAAACTGAAAGGCCTTCTGATTCGTATTTTTGATATGTTTTCAATCTTTTCTCATTCCCATGCACACTGCTTCCAGCACACCTTCCTTATTATATTAGTTACATAAAAAAGTTCAAAGATGCTTTCTAATTCATTTAAATTATAAAAGGTGGTTACAAATTCTGTTAAGTGAAAACGACGGCCGAACATAAAACCTCCAAAGAAACAATTAGAATTATGAGATGGTGTGAAAATCCTCTCCTCTCCTCCACACACACACACACACTCTGCTGTGTAATGGATGGATAGAGTTCCCATTTTGGCCGTTTTATTATTTATCAACACCTAGTTATAGATACCTTGAATAACGCATGAAACAAAGTACTCAAGAATGAATATGAAATGAACGTGGGAACAGGGGCCCAAATCGTGGATTGCTCTTTTAATAATTTCATTCTCCATGGTAATTATAAATTAGACTCGATTAGGCAGTTGTTTCTGATTGCTTTCACAAGTTTCATTGGGCACCCCCTCAATATATATATATGCATGTGGGGCTTGAAAGCCTTTCTCTATATACTACCACATCAGTTCAAAGAGATTGAATGATAACGAGCGTCGTCGCCAAATTAGTCGGCCTTTATATTCGCACGTTACGTCACTTGGTGTAATCCTATTGTTTTGGAGGTATACATGGAATGGTGTGTGTATGTGTAGGCAAGAGTCTAGGTTTGGTAGCGGCAGTTTTCGAGACGCCTTCCAGATAGTAGAGAATCGATGGATTAATGGGGACCGAAGTTTCATCGCAATACTCTCATTATCTCATCATTGTGTGCCTCTTTCTAACAACTAACGTCAGAACAAATGACTTCCTTGCACACAATCCTTTGTCATCATGTTTATTTTATGCCTATTCAATAAATATCCGAAAGCAACATCAATAACCGTGTCTTTTTGTATAATGCAAAATAAGTAAATAAGTCATTTTCGAAATATTTTCTATCTATGTATATTATTGTAAAATAAAAAATGGAAATGTGTGTACATTTTTCTAATTTCAAAGCACTGGTGAACTGCTTTTTACTGAAAATTTGAATTTTTTATCTACATCATGCATATAGTTATGTTTCTAAGTGTTTTTAGAAACGTGTTTTACGGAAAGTTAAAATAATAACTCGTAAAATTATGGTTTTAAAATGTTTATTGGATAGAATTCGCAAAACGCAAATAAATCGATAGTTTATTGATTGATAAAAATAAACAATGAATTTAATAGTACTAATAGTACAAAATACAAAAATAATAAAATAAAACTCAATTGATCACAACGATAAACGATAAAGGATTCAAAAGAGACGTCTAAACGATTCAACAGAAAAATATCGAATGATTTTAATGAACAACTGAACTTAATACATTTTCATACGAAGACAAAACAAAGTTATAATTTAATAAACTGCAAATATGCATTTCTCAGAGAATGACCGTTGTAGCACATATGCATCACCTTAACTTGCACAACCATCATATTTGCAGGAAACGGTTGGCGACGTAATTGTACACCCTTTATCTCTAATGTCGGTGAAGTTGGCTGACATAACTATATTGTATGTTATGTTATACACTTTTTAATCTTACACTATTTCTTGAAATAATTAGGAGTATTAAATAATAAAATTATTAGCTTAGCCAAAAAATGTATTTTTTGACATTAACTTTAACCATAACTTCACTTTTGTGAACGTGTAGGTAAACCAAAATTAAAATTTACTGCTTTACCTACTGCTTAATTAGAAAAAAGTAATTTATGGTGGTTATATTGAGGCTACCCACACTTACACAATTTCAATAAATTATCTAAAGAGACTTACCCTTAAACAAAATTCTGTCACAAAAGTCTGTTACTTTAATAATTAAAAAAATGCAATTTTTGACGTTAACATTGGACCTAACTTCACTTTTTTGAGTCCTATATATTTGTCTTGATAAGACCTACAATCTGTAAACTAAATTTAAAAGTTGTAGCTTTATCGGTTAAAATTAAAAAAACGATATTTTTGAGGTTAA
>SSSI01007813.1:0-11322 GCA_004796505.1 Oryzaephilus surinamensis | reverse complement strand
AAAATTGTTTTTAGAGTTAGTAAAATAGTTAATTACTTATTTTGAATTTCCATTAAAAGATAAATATTCTGTATGCGTTTAACTATATAGTTAAACATAACATATTCTATTTTATATAATATGTTTGTACAATTGTGTATATTGTTCAACTAATAAATTTATGTAAAGTTGATTATAGTTTGACACATGCAAACGTGAAATTAAAAATTAAAAGGAAAAATTATTAAATTGAAATTTGGAAAATATTAACGTAAAACTGATACGTACACAGATACAAATGTTTTTGTTAATTACCACACATGCATCCTCATCACCGGAATTATTAGCCGCCATTTTCTTTTCAACACATTCACTTTGGATTCTTTCCATTTTTGTAAAAATATTATTAAATATATGTGCATAAATGTACTCTAACACTGCCACCCTGGTTAAAGTTTAAAGGTTGCAATTAGGTTAGGCCAAGCATAATATGATTTATTAATATGTAAAGACGCAAGACCAATTTGTAAAAATAGAAGGGATGAATTTGAACACAAATAGTTTAGTCGTCCCAAAGATAAAATAAAATTACAACTTTGACTCTTTAAGAAACCTAATCGGTTTTCCAGCCCCCTGCAATAAAGTAGTACTATTTAAATTGCCAGACCCGTAGTATGAATTTTATATGTATTTATTTGTTCTGAATTTGTTTTTCCATCTAATGCTATTATTAGGTGTGATAGGGATATTATATGAAGAAACCTTGTTTTAATTTTTCACAATGTTTAATTGTATGTATTATAAATATATTTATTAAAAACATAACATTCATAGAGAATGAGTCGATTCTATCGATGTCTTATTATTGCAAATACGGGCCTGTGCAACTATGGGCCCAGGTACAAAACTAAGGGACACTATGTACGGGTACCTCAATAAATGGTCTATTGTTATATTATTAGGATTATTGGAGTTAACTATCAGTAAAGACCATAATTTTATTTTATCTTTGGGACGACTATACCTAGGAAAGCTATACATAATAGAAAAATTTTGACTTCATTGACAATATTTCAATTAGTTTATAAAAAAATTAATAAAACATGTTAGCTACAAAATATAAATAAATTCACGTAAAAAATACTTAATAATAATTACGATAATAAATCAATCCAAAAATTGTCGTTTGTATATTATACCACATTATTATTATATTATCATATACATATGTAAATTTCTGAATACAAACCCAATTTCATGATATATGAAAAAATATTTGTCATTTGCTGACCCTTGATTATTACAATTTTTAAAGCATTGATAAAATGCCTCATAATATTCCTAATACCATTATTCCAGTTTTTTGTTGCAGCACTTCTTCAACGTTGTTTCCGGTACATTTCACCTGTTTCCGTGCCATATTCTTGTTCATAATCTTCTTATCACTTTTCTCCCATCATTTCCTCTTCGATTATCCCAGACCCTTTTTATTTAATCTGTATGATTTTTGACCTATAAACAATATTCTTAGAAATCAGGATTACTATACATATTGACAATAAAGTGACATTTTAACTTTATTCTTAATATGTATTTATCAAAACGTACGAATAATAAATAAATCACTGAATTTTCTTATTAAAATCTGTATAAAATCCAAAAATAACGAATTTTATAACAAAGAATTAAAGTGACCTTTTTTAAGTATCGAAAATGTACATTGTTTGTCGAGGCTGTAGGTCGAGACCAGCAGTGAGCTACTATTTGAAACACAAAAAATAAATTCACGCCTGAGTTGTACACAATATTTTTTCTTCAACTGATATTATAATTATGATGACATCATAAGAGTATATAGAGAGATGATAATTAATGTTATTAGAGATAATGGTGTTGAATAATATCTGGACGGTATCTAATTCATAAAAGATTAAAAGAAATCGAATGAGAAATATACAAATGTGGATAATATCAACGGTCTACCTTACCAATCATTTGTTTTATCCGATTGTAATTTGTTAATTAAATACAAAGGTTTGTCAAAATTATCCAAATTAAGTTTTCTCGAAACACAACTGATACAAAATCTCAAATTACTCTAAACATACATATATTTATAATCGAATTGCCAAATATTACGAAAAACAGATAGTATAAATTTGCAAAAGCACTTTAAAATATGCACCATGCTTAAGTTACATTAGGGGAAGCTCGATGGAAGCTATTTGGAAACTAATAATTTGAAATGTAAAAATTTGATTATATTAATGGAAATTTTAATGAATTTGCAGAGTCATGTTAATAGGAAAGCTTTTCGATAAGCCAAAAACAATTTAGATTACACAAAAACCATAACATATTATTATGAAAGCCAAATCGTGTAAACGGAAAGTCACATAATAGATACACTGTAAGATGATAGGTATCCATCAATAATAATAGGAGCTATCTGTATACATACTGCCAACAGTAATAAAGAGCAGTTTGTTGTGGTTATCCATGGAGTTGGTTTCGGATGCAACTGAATGATATACGTTTACCCATTGGCTCGTAACCACTGGACAGGATAAGCGATTACCCAAAAGCACAGATGTAATTCCTTCAAATGGAGGAATGTGTTACATAATGTGTGGGCGACTGGACGAGATGGAATATAGGCAATCATGTTAACGACATTTAGCTGCTTTATGTGTATTAGTAAGTTCTTTTTAACTACAACAAGTGTCACAAGCACACAAGCAGTGCACATAATTTTATATTTATTAATATATCACAATAAAAGCACCAAAACTTAATATTCAACTTTACACGATCATTTGCTTATTATACATGCAAATAAATTCGCACCGTTAAATAGTATTTTGTATAAGCTTTCCACTGAGGTATCGCAAGTGGGGTAATTCCTTTTAATCAAAATAAGATGTTGTGTGTGGATCATCAGACTGGGAGAGTTTCTTTAGTGTCAGAACCATAATATGGTTCCCTCCTAGAACTCTAGTGTTTTAGTTTAGGAGATATGTAACTGCCTTAAGTTAAATGGACCACCCTGTATATACATATATATTTAACAGAAATATCATATACATATGTATATATATTTTTTTGCTATTGATAAATTTCATTTACTTTGATTTATGTTGATTATTATATTTTGTTTCATAAAAATCAAAATATTATATAAAAGAAGTCTTATCCGTAGTCGTCGTCGTCGCCGCCATATTGCAATCAACTGAAACTCTGAATTTCTAGTATTAAAGCCTAAAACGCATTTTTGTAATAAGTAAAACTACAAATTTTAAATTAGATATTATACTGGTCGGTTCTTATCAATCACAATTTATATGAACGGGAAAAGTGAGGTTAACTCTAATATTAAGGGCTAAAGCTAAAATGGCTTTTTTAATTAGTAAAGTTGGAAACTTTAAAGCTGATAATTATCGTGTCAAAGCCAAAAATTGCATTTTTATTCTTATCCAGTATTAAAGCTACAGACTAAAGCCCAGTCTACATGCGGTCTGATTTTCCAAGTTTTTAGTTTTTTTGGTCTGAAGTCTTTTTCTTTTATTCAAAAAAATTACGATGTCAACATTAGGCTTTGTTCATTGTCAGACGAACTAATTACATTAAAATTTTGTCAGCAGCATACTAGGTGTATGTCTTCATCATACAGCTCGACATTTTCAATATCTTCGGCATCACTCATTTTTAAATCACTAAATAGTTTTATAACACTCATAAAATGAAGTAAAATCCGAAATGAGAACAATCGACATTTTATATGTTATGTTTCTTTGTAGGCAGTGTCTAAAGACCAGAGACTTGAAACTAAAAGTCATTCTAACCTCCAATACCATGTCCAGACTGACAACCAGGGTCTAAAATTAAAGACCTTTTAGTTTAATCTACGAAAAACGTAGTAGGTATATGCAATCAAAAAAGTGCCATTATTAAAGACAAACATTGATTTTTTCTTTAAACTCAGAAAAGTAAGAGTCTTGAAGTTTAGTCTACGGATAGCTTATACCTAACACAAATACAAAACACAATGAAGAATCAAGAAAGTAAAGTTAACTTCTGTGAGCGAAGTCTTTAGGAAAAATGCGATTTTATCACTAGTAAACTTACACTATAAATTAAGCTTTGTTTAATATAGTTATTTGTTTTAAAGGGCGGAAAAGAAGCATTTGAAATATCGAGCATATTTTACAAGACTCCACTAAGCTTCGTCTACTTATATGCTTGCTTTAATTATGAAATTATAAAAATGATTAAAACCTACATTACCATATTATTTGGATTTGATATTCTAACACACAAGATATATTGAAGTACAATTAAAAGAACTTATAACAGTTTGATTTAGGCAGTAAGATAAAAGATTATTAACTATCTCTTGACTCTTGGTACTAAGAATCAAGCCGTTATATAGCCTTAGATAAATGTACATTTATTTTATGAATTATAACATCTTGCAGTGAAGTGGCTAATATGTCATTAAACTACACTAGCGACTTGATTCTTAATAGTCTTTAATTGCCGTTACATAAGGTTCATTTCAATGATTTCATTGCTGGTCCGCTTATTAGTTTTTAGTTGAAAATTGGATTTTAGACCTCAAAAGATAAAGTATGAGTCGTGTATGAGTAAGTACTACTATCCGGACTTTTTCTACAGCATACAAATGTGGCATTTCTTAGAAACCCACATTTTATCCGTTTCGACAAGAATTGGTTAGAATTAGATAAAGATCTATTATTTTATGTTAATTAACTAAATATAGAATTGGGATGTATGACCTAAAAGGTTTTATTGTGACAATATAAATACGCTCGATATTGCTAATATCTTTCGCCCGAGTAAAACACATGATTTTTGTAACAATCCTTCAAATTTATTATATTTTTTTTGAAATTAAAAAATTAATGGTCGGTCGAATTTATGGATATTTTTTCGGTTGGTAATGAAAAATCAAATTTCAGCACTAATTTTTGTCGAAAATCGTTTAGTAATATTCCGGTCAATTTAGACACCCGAGGTTACAAAAATTCGCACCCAGCTGAAAGTTGGGAGAATAGTGCAAAACACCATTCTAACAGAAATCTAAAAAGTCCTCATCGATCCGACACCTGGAAAAAAATTTACTCGGGGTCAAATGCTACAAAAACGGGTTTTTCGCGATTTACATTAAAACGGTAAGTTGTATCATAAAATTAGTTCAGACAAAAATTATAAAACAGATAATTATCTATAAAAAATGTCTAAGTACTTTTTTTTCGTAAGAGCCACCTTTTCTGAGATATAACGATTCAAAAACTTGGAAAAACAGCACGAAATAGGTTAAACAATATAGACTAGAATATACACTGACCGTTACGATTACATTTCTTCCAACTATTTGAATCGTTATATCTCTGAAACGTCCCGCGAAGCGGCCCTTTTTTAGGGTTAATATACACAGGGTGAGTCATGAAAACGAAAGAAAAGAAATACTCGAAAACTAAATTATCCTCAAATTGAAACTACCTAAAGCAACAGATGTAGGCTCTTCCAGTCATATCCATTTCTGTTTGTAATGTAAAATAGATGTATTATGTTTAAAAAATGAAATTTGGAGACTTTGTTTCTAATTTTCCTTATGTTAATTAAGTTTTATTTTAAGGGTCAAATAATTATGTTTCAAAAATAAGTGTCTATCATTTTAAAACACCCCGTATAAACCATTAAATTATAATAACTTTCCACTAGGATGCAACTAGACAATTACGAATAGATTTAGTATGCTTAAATGTAGCAGACATAATAATAACAATATAAGATTACAGATGTTGGACAAGGGGCGGATATGAATACTGTTTGGTCAGCCACTGCAAATTTTATATGAACAAACTAAACAAACTTCAAAACTTAGAACTTAGACTGACATGAATTAACCAAATATGAGGCAACTACATCATTACAGTAAAGCAAACTTGTGTATTATATTTAAGTCCTAAATTTTGGATGTAACGTGAACCATCTTGGCCCATACAATAAATGCATATTAAAAGATTACGTCCAATGTAAGTACTTATGCCTCTTGAACAATAAAGGGCCTTTAAAATGGTGGAAATGTAGAGTGTTACAGGAATCCATCTCACTGCATTGTTTTTCTATACATTTAAAAAATTCTTTTGCAGAGTGTTAGTTAAAGGTTTACACTATGGAGCCCGATTTTTAAAAATAGACCTATTAACATTGTAATTAATGCCCAAAGTTGCGGGTTAAATTGAGCCATTTGTAGATAGAAAATCTAATACTTATAAAATGAAATCTAAAATTTGGGCTCTGTACCCCCATTATACGAGTATAAGGATTTGTCTTTTATTTTCAACTACTTTCAAATCGGTTTATACAACAATTAATGTGTGAGATGGTTTCTACTAAATGTCTACAAATAGCGAATTTTAGATAATTTAACAGCCGTTTAACATCGTAACATCATAACATCGTCACAAATGTAACATCTATACCTAAACCACTTGTTACATATACGTCTATATTATTTTGAACCGAGTTTCGAACTTTTTTGTTTTTATCATAGCTAAGTTGTAAGAATTTTTAAATGGTCCCTTAAACAATAGGTAGTTAACAAAAATAATGTTGTAACTGAGGTTGTAACAACAGATGGTACGACTCAGAAAATATAATCTAATACATATCATTATCAATCTAGTTTAAGACGGATACCCTTGAAGGTTTAAGGATTTCCAACTTTCTACTACCTCATAAATCATAATTATCTATAAATTCCACTTTGGGTTTTTATAATGAAGTACATTATAATGATCATCAATATAATATATTATATCCAGAATCCTTAAACAACGTCACTTACGAGTACATTAGGCAAATTATAGATAGACATAAATAAATAAATAAATACACTCTACAATTCTGAACTACAATTCATAAATACTTATCCATTAGGGGTTGATTTAAGATTTAACTTCAGAAATCGATAGACCGTGTTAAAAAGTTCATTAAGGCTAGGATTTGACAGTGCATAGTATATTCTTCTTCTGTTCTAGATGAGCCAAAAATATAATAAAAATACCATTTGCCTCAGGAAGGTTGCCTTTTGTCATTAAAGTATTATGAACACTGTAAATTATTAACATAAAGAAAAATTGTTTGTAAAAGTCCATTTTTTTCTACACAAAGTTATAAGTTTAATAACGAATAAGGGTAGGTTTATGCAGCGATTTTAATTTGAATTTAAATTTAGATTTAACCTGAAAAAAACTTTAACACGCATATTCATACGTTTATAGAGAATTTAAAGTTTTACATTTAAATTTGGTTGTTGAATTATTAATATAAAAACATTATAATTCAATTATAATTTAATTATATTTCAATTTAAAATATTTTTAAAAGTATTTTGACAGCAAAATTCTAAATTTACATCTAAATTTAAATTAAAATAAAAAAACCAACTTAAATTAAAAAATAAACCAACCCTACCTCAAGTACGGTTTCTCCTTTCGCAACCAAATTTCTTTAATGACTAGGAAATACAATATGTTTGAGAATATAAGACAACTTGAATTTTGATAAAAAGTCTTTAGTTTATTTGTACTTTGAAAAGAAAATATAACAAATTTTCGATAATTTGCAATAATTAGGGATAAATAGGCAGTTTCTTATGCAGTGGTGAACTGTGGGTAACATGACACTCAAGCTAATAAAATTTATTTAGTTCTGCTATTATGGCACAGGTGGCGGTAATGTAGACCCATATTTCCTAGTGTTAATGACGTCATTTTAAAGTTTTATTATTTGTATTGGGCACATTTTTTGCAAACTTTTTGTCTCCCTGTTACTCTCCAAAACGATAAGATATAGTCGGCCTCACGATAAAATAAAATTACAGCTTTGAAGCTTTGACTTTTTAAGAAGCCTAATCGGTTTCCAGCCCCCTGCAATAAACGATTACCATTTAAATTGCCAGGTCCGTAGTATGAATTTTATGTATTTATTTGTCATGAATTGACTTTTCCATCTTATGCTATTATTAGGTGTAATACGGATATTATATGAAGAAACCTAACTTGAAATATAACTTGATATGTATAATTGTATGTACATATTATAAATTTATTTATTAAAAACATTACATTCATAGAATGAGTCGATTCTATCGATGTCTTATTATTCCAAATACGGGCCTGGGCAACTATGGGCCCAGGTACAAAACTAAGGGACAGTAGTACTACAGTCATTTAAAGTTTTTAGTCACTGTAAGTAGTACAGGTATCTCAATAAATGGTCTATTGTTATATTATTAGGATTATTGGAGTTAACTATCATTATACGTAATTATAATAAATAACATACAAAATGAATTATTAATTATTATACATATAAAATTTGTATCTATGTATGTATGTATGTATCTATTGTATTTATTTTAATGTTTTAGTGGTATTTAGGCCAAGGTTAAAGGAAAAGATAAAACGGGCAGATATTATATTCTGTCCGCTATATTTTTTCCTTTAAGCTCGTAACTGTCAGAATATAAATAGAACATAAATAAAGATAGAATGCTTCGATTATATTTGATGAGAAATGGGATAAGTATATTTGAGGAGTTACCAGGCGGGCTAAGTTTACAATTTCTAAAGAATTTCTTAAAATTTAGGAGGGCACTTGTAGGGGGTGTAAACCCTTAAATAAGCAATTATATCAGTCTTAAACTAGTTTGACGAATGAGAAAATGTGTTATGTCTCATAAAATGTGTTGCAATACTATTTCTATTCATCTATTGGTTTGTAGAAAGTAATAAATCATTTTTAAGTTTTATTACCTTAAAGGAAAAGATATAGCGGACAAAATATAGTCATTAATGCCTATGCATGTGTATTCTAAGCCAATGCGACTAGTAAGACGCTTAAAGGTCGAGACACATATCCGCACCGGCACCGTCACGACAGTCGGCCGAGTGTTGGACGACATACTGAGAAGAATAAAACCAATGTTAACCAACCCGCAAGTCTACACTTGTCCGCACTAATACCGTCACGACTATCCGACACGAGCCCGCACCGTCACCGATAAGTTTTGAGTTTTGTTTTAATTTTTGTCTGCCACGGTGCGGTGTCGGCTCCCACTTTTTAATAAAAATCATTCAATAATAAAAATTAATAGAAGAAATTTGGAAATATCCTGTTTTATACGATCAATCGTAGTTGAAAAATGGGACATTCGGAAATATTCATAGAATTTTGTTTCATCATTCATTAGATGAGGAAAAAGTGTTGAAAACTCTCCTTCAATCAACCTTTTTCTCCAGGCACCTTTTTCTTCTTCCAAAGCAAGTGCTATTATAGCTAAATCACTATTTCTAAAGTTTTTAAATATTTTGTTTTAATGCTTCATACAATACTGAGAAATAAGGAGAATAGTGAAATAAATGGGAAGGGGTAACCCCTTTGTCCGACACACGGACGACATTCGGACATGTGTGGTTTCCTTCGCCCGAAACCATCAGCCGGTCAACACTTGGCCGACTGTCGTGACGGTGTCGGTGCGGATATGTGTGTCTCGACCTTTATACGATCAACCGTAGTTGATCGAAGGTAAAATGGGACATTCGAAAATATTCATAGAATTTTGTTTCATCATCCATTAGATGAGGAAAAAGCGTTGAAAACTCTCCTTCAATCAACCTTATTTCCTAGGCACTATGCACCCAAATTCGTTTTTTATTTCCTTGATCATTTTTCCAATTAACATCTTCTTCTTCCAAATTACTATTTTTAAAGTTTTTAAACATTTTGTAAATAAAACAGACCAACTGTTTCAAAGCTTCATATCATACAATACTGAGATATAAGGAGAATAGTAAAATAAAAGGGAAGGGGTAACCCCTTTGTCCGACACACGGAAAACATTCGGACATGTGTGGTTTCCTTCGCCCGATACCATCAGCCGGTCAACACTCGGCCGACTGTCGTAACGGTGTCGGTGCGGATATGTGTGTCTCGACCTTAATGGTGGCAAACCTAATACACAATCATGCACATACATTACCTGTCGCCGAGTCTCCACCTATGGACAAATTATATTTAAATCCCTCTCATACAACTTATACAAAACGATCCATCTATTATATGGCTTAAGCCGTGAACGAAGATTCCCGTATAACGTTATCAAACGGAACGACAATAAATGTTTTATTGAGGGTATAATCCATATATGAATTTTTGTTATACAATGAAACAAACCATTGTTTTATCACTATTATTGTAGGTAACAGTCTAACAGTTTAATTATAAATTATTTTATAACTTTAAACTTATTTTTTTTTAATTGTATCAAAGTTGAAAACTACAGTTGAAGTTATGTTATAAACAAACCACATACAAAAAAAATATATCTATAAGTCCTATCAAATATTATATAGACAAACCACTGACCATGTCCCTTGCAAACATTAGTGGATGGCAACATCTATAGCAATATATTCTTATTTTTACAGTGCAACCAATGAAAATACACAAGCACTTTTCGGACACTTCCGAATCAAAAAATAATCCGCTCCTCTATAAACGGAGTCCCCGTACTACATACTCTTAATATATTCATATACGCTCCCTGCATATACTAGACAATGGGTTTCGTGTCAGACAGCATTGGAGTGCAGACGATATCGTTTTTTCTCTTGCCTGAGACAGTTTTAACGTCAGTGCGCATACGCAGATCACAACAATTTGAACGGGTGGTGAATGGAAGGGAAACTGTTGGTTCATGGTTGGTAACGTACGCGTAATGCTGTGGCAAGTAACTTGAGATGAGCGTAGCAGAAATATATGTCTGAACCTTAAGGGTCCGTTTAAAAATTCTTGCAACTTAGCTATGATAAAAACAAAAAAGTTCGAAACTCGGTTCGAAATAAGATAGATGTATATGTAACAAGTGATTTAGGTATAGATGTTACATTTGTGACGATGTTATGATGTTAGGATGTTAAACGGCTGTTAAATTATCGAAAATTCGCTATTTGTAGACCTTTCGTAGAATCCATCTCACACATTAATTATTGTATAAATCAATTTGAGAGTACTTGCAAATAAAAGACAAATCTTTATTCTATGGGGGTACAGAGCCCAAATTTTAGATTTTATCTTATAAGTATTAGATATTTTATCCACAAATCGCTCAATTAAACGCCCAACTTTGGGCGTTAATTACAATGTTAATAGGTCTATTTTTAAAAATTGGGCGCTGTACCCCCATAGTATAGACCTTTAACTAACACTCTGTAAAAAAATTTTTTAAACATATAGAAAAACAATGCAGTG
>SSSI01007812.1:0-16738 GCA_004796505.1 Oryzaephilus surinamensis | reverse complement strand
AATGTATGATTTATGTTTTTTTTTTTTGATTAAAATATTAAGCCCCATATATGAAAACTATTCAAATATATCAGCATTTAAAAAAGCCGATTATATTATATATCTAAAGGTATAATTTATTAGTCTTATATGTATATATGTTTATATGTATACAACTGAAAAGTGTACTTAACAATTATTTAATTATGTGTTTTTGGTTGCCAAAGATTGTAAGATAAAGCCCGATATGGAATTATCAGATGGAAGAAATGCACGGATTTATTTATAATAATTAATTAGGAGATTGATGTCAGTTTGAAAACTAATTAACATAAACTATTATAATAAATTGTACGCCTTTATTTTGCTTTTTTTGTTCATTTCAATTTACAAATTGAATTACATATTTATTTGTCGAATTGTTTTGGTTGAATAAAGTGAAATTCGTAAAATTTCAGTTAATACACGTTCACATAAACCCTATTACATACATGTCTTTTAAAGACGTTAATATGTTAAGAATTTTACATTACACTACCATAATAAGCAGAAAATTCTGTGGAAACAAAGTAATGTCCGGTATTCAATAAACAAAGAACAATTTTAATTACTAAGTACTATGAATCCAGTAACCCTATACATATAAACATATATGTTTAAGTTTGTATAATATATATATATGTATACAACGGTTGCATGTAAGTACTACAACTTGTTGAAAAAAATACCAACACAACGTATTATACGACATTAAATACAAAAATACGACAATTTTAAAAGTCAGTAATAAATTGGAGAAACACAGTGATGTGAAATTGTTTTCAACTTTATTTTTAATAAGTATGCGTTATTTGCAGATATGTATTAATAAACCCGGCAGCCGGAGGAAACCGGCAAGTACATATTTTGTTTGAGAACGTGTTGAATTTGTCATAGGATTAGGTAAACATAGGTATTATAGTCCTAGGAAAACTAGGTATAGTCCTACGTAAACCTAGGTAGTAGGTAGTGGAACTTTGTTTAGGTTTATAATTTATATAGATTTTTAAACATTATTCTATTAAAGAAATCGCAATTTAACATTTGCTACAACCAAAATTTGGAATTATAAATATAAACTATTTGTATCTTAATAATTTTTTCTTAATAATTTAACTGTATGTATAATTTATATTATAATTTTCAAATTTTGTATTTTTTTCATAAAACTTTTTAATTTTAGGTATATGTATATCTATATATGTATATGTATGTATTTATAGTTATTTACGTACACTATTTACCAATAAGTGAGTTTTGGTGAATAAGCAATTTTGTCGATTCTGAAAAACCTTAAATATACTGGATTATTGATCCTTTAATTCCATAAATGGATTTGGGTTTAACACTTAACGGGCTGAATTTATTTTATAAAGAATATACATATATTAAGATACTACATACGTATATACATATATATATAATTATATATATATCTGTTTAGTATTTATCTCATGAAATGTCTGAATATTAAATTTTTGTAATAGGTAGGTAAGGTAGGTAAGAAATTTTCAAATTTTTAAGAGCACTTATAAGTAAAAAAATAATTTTTAATACAGGTTGAATATTCTAGTAAAAAGCAGTTAACAGAGGAATATTGGAAAAATGTATTAGTGCATATTCATTAAGATTTGTTCATTAGTTTAAAAAATATGGCCAATTAAAGTTTTCAAATTGTAATTTTCAAAATTGTTTAATTTTGATTGTAAATTATGGCCAAAGTACAAGCCCAAATGGAAAACTATTACAAAACTAATAATTTGGATCTATATAGAAATATAATTAATCAACAGAAACAAAAATTCTTTTGCAGGAATGTTAAAAAAATACTTAGATAATAATAAAAACTTGATAATAGGTACTTGAAAAATGAAAATTAAGTATACAAATACTACCCGCATAAACAGTGACATATTGTCCCGCATATGTATAAATAAAATTGAATAAGTATTTAAATATTTATAAATATGTACTCCTATCAAATAGATTATAATCTACTAATCAAACGATGAATATTTAATGGTTTTATGCATTAAAATTAAAAATTAAAAACTTTATCGCACCATAATTTATTTAGGTGAAATTTGAAAATTATTCCTATTTTAAAATTTCGATTAACATAAGAAAAGAGTGCATAAATACACAGATCTTAGTAAATATTATAATAATAATACCATTATATGTACAAATATAATACTGCAAACACCATATGCCGATTTGTGTAAATACACTTATATATATATTACATACATATATATATATTTATATCCAGATACAGACTTTAAGAGAAGAGAGTTCACAGTTTTTGTTCTTTGTTTCTTTTTATATTGTCCGTCTTCTTTGGCCTCCATGATAGTCAGGCCACCTCTAGAGAGAAGCAACCTGTTGGTGACGTCACTTTGCAACTAAACTCGGTACTTTGAGGGAATTCAATGCAAGAGTAGAAGAGTAACCTCAAGAGCGGAAAGACGTATTTATATTACAGACCAATAAGTAGTTTCTTTAAATATATTTTGTGCTATTCAAATTTCAAATAATATGCAAAGTTTTCTGTGTTTATACTAGTTTTTTTTTTGTGTGAATATGAAAAATTTTAATGTTTTATTATGATAATGGATTAGTAAATCATTTGATTAGTTAATTAACTATTGCACCTCACCTATTCTAGTATGGATGAGGTATGTATTATTGTATGATCATCAGTTCATCTGAAGATATTTTATATTTACTTTTACATATATATATGTACGTATGTAATGTGTACAAAGTTTATACAAGAACTGGATTATTTTGCCTCAACTGGCTAGTTTTTGCCATTAAATTAACTTTGTAAATGTATACCTTTCTTATTATACATTTATATTTTTAATAATCTTATTGGACTGTCTGATAAAATAAAATTTATTTGTATATAATTCATCTATTAATTGTTGTTTGTTCCGTTTGTTCGTTTATTTTTTTAATTGGAAATGATATATCTTGACATATTCTATCAATTATTATTTTTAAGCGACGATAAAATGTTTTGAAACAATGAAAAGACAATATGTGGGAAGATTGTTAAAATATATATTCTATTGAAAACGTATTTTTACAACATTAAATAATATGAACAAATTTTAATTAAAGAGATAATACACAATTTTCTATTCACTAAATTAAAATGTCTTTAAATAACTACATATACATATACCTACAATAAAATTGTCAATTATATACAGAAAAATATTTACGATGTGGAATGTTCACATCATTAATTACAAATTAGTACATTAAATTGAGAGAAGAAAAGTTGCACTCTTAACAGCAGTTTTATAGATAAATTTATTATATTACTATCCTGTGATAATGAGCTAGTTATAAAATAATGAAATTATTAAACGAGTTTTATTTTTTTTTTGTATAATACCTAACTATTCCCTTATATTTTCGTATCTTAATTGGATATACAAAAAGAAATCACGAATAATTTAGTTCATTAAATAATAATGTTGTGTGTTTAATAAAATTAATATAAAAATATTTAAGTAACACTTAAAAAGGTAGCTTTCATGTTTTTATTTGCACAAGAGATGCAATAACATATAAAATTAAAAAATATATCCCGACCACACACACCATTTATATATAGATTGAGAGATAAAATTCATCATAAATAAAAGGTTTCTTTGAAACAAGAAGGCTTCTTTCTTATTGCGCCACCCGTTGTACACATTTAGGGCACAATATTTTATATATGCATGTACAACAGATATATAGAAATAATAATAAAGTATGAAAAATAAACTAATAAATATTGAATTCGCACCAAACCAGTATCGCAACTATATGTATAAATTTTTTCGCAAGTGTTAAAAAGATTATAAGTTGTAAAGGCGTTGGTTAATTAACTCAAGATTTTATAGTTTGCTATATTTTATTATATAAACATTAATTTACTTTGTGTGCTGTAGATTTTTTACAATTATTTGAAAATGTAATGCATTTATATATACTAATGATGGCAATAAAATTATATTTCCTTTCTTGAATGCTGTGTGTAGGTATATTTTTATTAAATTGTAAATTATTTTGCGATTGAACTTCGATAATTCTTTGACTACTACATTTTCTCACCATTACGAACACATAAAATATGTAATGAAAATATTTAATGACAAAATATTACTATACAATGTAGAAAAATGTGCAAAAATTAAACAACACAGTTTTCACAGAATATAAATTCTAAACACATTTTTTCTTCTGTTTTGTTTATATGGCAAGCAAACGAAACCCATCCATTTAATATGTAAATAATTACACAGGCGAAAAGATTTTATCACACCATTATAATGAAAGAGTAAAATAAATAATAACCGAAAAATTATTGTAGTCTCCATGTCAAATGAAAATGAGCCGATATAGAATGTAAACCAGAGCCTCAAAAAAATTTATTGTATACGATAACAAGTATTGCGTTACTGTTGAATAGAATTTAGAAAAAAAAATTAAACAAAAGGATGAAAATAATGATGGTTATGGTAGCAAAAAGGCGCTGAGAACCGGGTAATAGGTATTTATCTAAACCGTACAATAGATATCTTGTGTTTTTCAACAATGATAATGCACAATCACGATCTATTGTCACATATATATGTGTATACAGGGTGTTTCAGAATACATTCAGAATTTTTTTATAATCAATTTTTGTACCTATTAATTTGTAACAGTATTGAAATTTCCAAAAAAATAGTTATGGACAAATGTCTTAAGATCAATTTTTTACATATGGAATTGTACTTAAGCTCTTGTAAGAGTATACATTTTTTGTAAGTGTTGAAATTTACAAAAAATAGTTTTGCAAAAATACAGAATGTCCTAATTCTCACTATATTTCACAATATAGTGATTGAAAGTGTGTTCGTTGTTTCTGGAACACCCTGTATACAGCCTCTTCAACTCTTTAGTTCTTTACATTGGTATATAATCAACTACTGCTGAGGAAACTAACAAGTATCACCCACAAGCTTCAATGGAATGTTGTCTTGAATATATAAGCAAAAATCTCTTTTAGAAAAGCTTAATTATAAAATCGTATATGAGATTTTTAAATGAACGGATATAAAAGTTCACAGTGTGAATCGCCAATCAGTTATGGTGTTAGTTTGTGGCTGGGATGTTGTTGGTGTTGTTGTTGTTGTGTTGTTGATGAAGACATTTCTTCTTGGTGTTGGCACCTCAAGGACGTCAGCGTTTGGCTCCTCCTTTATAAAACCCAACAATCTAACTAAAATAATGGGTTTTGAATCTCACTAATACCACAAAACAACTAATGAGCCTTCAAACCGATCCTCAACCATATATTCTATTGATTATTGCCTTGTTTTATATACGTACGTATTAACTATTTATTGGCATGAGTAATACATGATTCAAAAATTCTATTTTATTATCAGACTGTATAATTTCGTGTGATGGAACATGGAAATCATCTCTCTGAAACTGTTTAACAGGGGAGAATGTGCGTGTCTTTACTAATTAACTTCTAGACAGATGAAGCTTTTTGAAAATTAGATCAGCGAATGTAGAATTTTAAAATAAATCCTTAAAGAAACTATTTCAGTTATACTAGATGTCAAAGTAGGTATTCTTTTAAATCGAAAAATAAGTGATAAAAATGATTTTTAACCGCAAGGATAGATAAAATACTTTTTTTTCAAATTATATATAAAAATACAAACACTGTTGAGAAAATTGTGTCTTTCTTCGTCGCAACTTTTTAAAAGTTCATCAAATAAACTAAAAAAACAGATACATTTCATTTCATTTCTAAATGAATTGACATTATCAAGATAAATGTGCATGTCAGTACTAATTAACTAGCCACATAAACGATATATTTATTAAGAAACAACAAAACGAGATTCGAAAACCAAAGGAAAATCGATTGTATATTACGATTTTCTCGTAGTATACATTATTAAAATCGTTTTGGTTGTATTGTTTGTAACAGGAAAAATGTCGTTACTTTGTTTTATGAAATATATTTTTTAATTTAATGGCATAAATAATTGTTTTGCGTGACAAGAGCAAATTTACGTATACCTAGTTATACATATACACATAAGTAAGATCTAAAATGTAATGTGTGTATTCGTCATTAAATATAATATTTGCATGGACAAAGTGTTTTATAAATAAATTTTCTTAAAAAAAGAAAAATAAACATAATACCGTGAGAAATATTTTTCTATTATTATATACCTAGGTATGTGACATACTAAAAATAATATTGTTGTTAAGAATTATTAACGATCCAGAAATAAATTTATTATCTATCGATTTGTGAGCAATCTGTAATCAATCAGTGTCATTGAAATTAATATACAGTTAATTTACAGGGTGTTTAATAACTAAAACTCTGTTGGGCTAACATGTTGGAAACTTTCTAAAAAAAACTTGGAAAATTATGTGGTAAAAAGACTGTTTATCATAAAGCGGTCATTGTTTTCATCTCTTCCATCAAGGATCACGAACATTCGGCATATACGAAAGACAAATTAAGTCATTATCTTCCATTGGAAAACATGATTGATCACAATGGATATGATTTATGTTGTATAATTATTATATATGTTCGTTAAAGCGAATAAAAAAATCGGTTTTTTCGTAATAATAAAAAAATGCCCCAAGTATTGCTAACAATTTTCTTTTTATTATTATGTATAAAACGGAAACGGAAATAAAAAGCGACCCTTTTTAGTATAATGCTATAATGTCACATGTATTTATATATACCTATAATTATGTATTTAACTATTTATTTCATTTAAAAAAAACACATGTGTTTAATTCTAGGTGTCTTTGGATATACAAAAAGCCAACAATAGAACCAACATCGACTTTTGGCCGATTGAAGATGAATCGTCAACAGTTTTGCCGTTGGACGCGAGCGAGGGTGGTCTGTTTGCTGGAAATTTTGTGCCGCCACCGCCACGACCATTATTTTTAGATGAAACTGCCACACCTGATGGACTTACTACCTGTGATTTGTGCTCTTGGGCATGGCAGAATGGCAATTCCTTCCAATTTGATGCAACACGAGGTATTTAACATTAAAAAATTTTTAATAAAAAACGAATGTCCCGCTTCTGTTTAAGATGACAAGATTTTTTAAATTTTTAATCCGTTTATTTATAAGTAAATTCAATGTATAACATTATCTTAAATAGAGTTGTAGTCAAGATAAAATAATTTTAATTAATTATGTAAGATATATCTGAAGGCTGTCATTTTATATTACACTTAAAATATTATAATATTATTTTGAAATGAATTTATAATTAAATAAAAATATTTGGTCAGCTTTTATAGTTGTAAAACGAACATATGTAGGTGTTAAAGACACTTTTATTTGTTAAAAAAACAGACGTTTATTATTTATACAATTTTGTATTTATGTTTCTCGGAAACTCTTTTAACGAAAAATATTGATTTGTAATATAATTTCACACTGTTTTCATAGAAATGTATTTATTATAAGAGTATGAAAAGAAATTGAGGTGGATGGCGGTGCCTAAAGCGAAATGCTTTGAAACCTTTCCAAATGATGTAATTATTTCCACTCAGAGGAAAAAATTGAGTGTTTTAAACATTATAATAACAATTTTTGTATATGAATATTTGCTAACAAGAATAGTGTTTGTGGTTTTTTACCTGGAGTATGGCTATTAGTTTCACACGTATAGATATCATCTATTTAAAAGTGTTTTAAGAGTAAATTATCACGTCACGTTAACAACTTCATTCTTTATGACCTTTTGGTGATTGTTGAATAGACAATTCAATTAATCAATCAATGACAAAAAGGAGAACAATTTATATAAAATTGACGTGTAGTTGTTGTTTGATTAATATCGCAAAAATATGTTGTAACCGCATTTGAAAATTGTACCTCATTAAACCGTAAAAAGACTTAGAATGAATTTAAATCATGTTATTATTTAATTAGTTGAAGATATGCAACGTCCAACCATAAAATATTATTTTATTGTATTGTATTTATGTGTTTTTTTAAAATTTATTACACTTACTTACCTACTATCGGAATAATATCTAAAAGTTAGATGCTTTAAAGTCAATAACATTGAATTAATTTACCGTTACAAGATATGTTATAGGACTTATAGGTATATAAAGTATAAGGTACATATAAAATATTATAAATGTTCGTTGTATTATATAAAATAGAGAATAAAAACATGCACACAGATATTAAATAAAATATTTTCCTATCGTAACATATACATCATAGAATTTAACACGTACAACAATAATAATTGTTCGAATCTAGTTGATTATACAATGAGAAGAAATATAATATATAAGAAGAAGAGTGTGGGTAGAGAAATGAGTCTATTGTGCATTGAAATGCAATAGATAATAATATGTTCTATAAATGGGTTCTATTTTATAAGTCACACATGATTTGAACTTGTATTTTTCTTTTACAGAAACTAGCGGAGAACTTGGTTGGGTTTTAACATTGATTATAGTGTCTTTAATATCCGCATTAATTGGGGCCATCGTAATGATAATAGTTTTACAATGTAAAAGGTAACAAATCTGATTAATTGAAACCAGTTTAAATGTACAGAAATTCTTGTTTCAGCAGAATAAAAAGCTATAGTAGCGGAATAAATGGTGAGTTTGTATAAAATTTAAAATTACAGAATTCTGTAAATTTAATTGTTGGTTGCCTAGATATTTTAAAATTAAAATATTCAATTTTAGAAACTGAACGCGGAATTAGTAATCCCCGTCCCCCAATCAGCACCCCCGACGACAAATCCATCAGTACAATAACACCATCAACGTTCCCCAACGTGCCATCCTCCTCCACAACGAACGGAGTTTGGTCGTGGCTGTCACGTAGAACGACAAACACACCCTCACAACTAGCAAATCCACCAACATCTCCTGTGGAAAACCACTATACACACATGGAGGACGCCTACAATAGTGTTGGTGAGGCATTATATGCTGAATTGGATCGTGAAAGTTCAGCAGATGGTGATCGCGACAGTAACAGTCCAGCTTATCAGAATTCCGCCTATACAGATCCGGATGCGCCAACTTCAAGTGCTCCAAGTAGTGCATATTATTCAGATTTGTCGACAACAACAGCGCCAGATCGACCATATGAAATTGTTGGACTTGTAACAATGCCCACATGGGATCCGAATGGTGGAAATAATGTAGATTTACGCAGAATACCACCAAGGTTGGCGGCAATTAGTGAGAATGTGAGCGTTCCTTCGGATTATGTTTAATAAAAAAATTCTAAATCTATTATGTAAATAATGTACAAATTTCCTATTTAAATTGTATTCTTTTTTCTTCGTCTTGCAAAATACGATAATAAAGTGAAAACAAAATAACAATTTTGGTTTTATTAATTGGTCAGTACAGCATTTTATTGTATGTAGTTTCAAATGCACTATATTTACAAGGCAGAATTCATTTTATTTTTTTTTTATATACAATTACACAAAAGCAAAAAAAACTTATTACTAAACAGAAAAAAATAACTCAGTGGCAACGTGAATTTATGTAAAAAGGCCAGTTAAATTATTTTTATATACTTATAAAACAACAACTAGAATTTACATTACCACCAAAAATAAAAAATAAATTAACTCTTTATATTATAAAAAAAAAGAAAAGGAAAATTTCAATAAAAAAACATTACAATAACAATATTCTTTTGACAACATATTAATAATAATGGTATATTTTATCAACAAACAAATAAAAATAAGAATGCAATAAAAGTAAGAAATTGTTAATTAATTACATTAGATTTCTTTTTTTGTATAAGTATTAGCTCAAAATACAATATAGTAACGAATTATATTGTTTACTGGCATGTCAGTCAAGATAATTATCTTCAGACTTACTTGGTGATGAATCTAAATAGATTTTTAAGGCCCGTTCACGTCCCGGCGAGAAAGGCGGAAATGATGAAAATGAATAATATGATTTCGAATTTGATTTACCTAGGCGGGCATTTTCTCGTTGATTGATTTCTTTCTTTTCTTCTGGTGTCAATTCTTTTAGGCTTTCAGTTTTATCTCTATAAAAGAATAATGAAAAAAATAATAGATAATTTAAAAAGAACGTAGATAAAAAGTACCTATAGAAAAACATTGATCCATCATCAGTATTTAAAGGCCATTTATCCAGATGATCAACACCGGAAACAGTTGTCCAATCCAATTCCTGCACATCTAATAAATGTACATCGAATGGAAAACTGCATTTAATGTGCGCCAATTCAATATTGTCATATGGAATATCAGAAATTTGCGAGATTTTCTTTTTCAATTCGTCCACTTCCAATGTTTCCAATACAATTTCTCTAATTGGATGTAATGTTAATGTAGATGGACTCCAATGTCTTATAAACAAAACTAATTGACTATAAGATGTAACCATTTCAACGTCATTCAATTCTTGTAGAAACATTTCAAAACTTGATGCCATCACAATATTATCGGAAAACTTTTGATCATCCAAATAAACTTTGCGTGGCTTTTTCCAACATTTCTCTCTTAAACGACATTTATTATATGGTATATCTAACATGTATTGTTTTTTGGCTTGTAATAATATCTCTTTTTTTACACAATTAACAGTCTGTCCTTTGGCAATGATATGTTCAAATAGATAACATTCATTAAAATCTGGCTTTAAATGATACACTTTACTATTCACTTCACCTTTACGTAAAACACGACCCAATTTTATTAATAAACGTTCACCATCTTTTACAGATGAACGTAGTGTATCAGTTAAACATGACCATTCATCATCTGTATTACCATATTGTTTAAATATTTTAAAATATTCCATAGGAACTCTAACGAACATTTCTAAATGTTTTTTTAAATGTTCTAAATTCATACGTTTATCAACTAATATTTTACAACAACGTACACTATGTTGTGAATCGCCATCATACATTGATGATTTATTATTACTATTACAATGCACAACACTGGTAACTTTAAAATAATAACAATTTTGTTTAGCTTCATTATGTTGTACTTCAACATCACCCCAACAACCCATTTCTTCGAAATTTATTTCAAAATTATAACTTTCTTGTACAGGATCTGTTGGAAATGACATATGTTGATCAGCTGGTGAATTTGAATTGCTCGATAATAAACCAATACATTCATCTAATTGACAAAAATTATCGTAATTTGTTATAAAATTTAAAACAAAAAGAACATTTTTCTTACCTGGATGGTCACCTACTAACGTTCTGTCACTTTCACTTAAACTACTATCTTCGCTATTACTTTGATCACCAAAACCATCTCCTGTTAGGCCACTAGGTTGTGGTGATATACGTAAATTTGGTGACGAGATGTCCGTTTCCAATTTATCATTGTTTTGATTTAAATCCAATGATGGAATCGAAAGTGTTTCCAATGTTCCTGGAATTTTGTCTATAAATTTTTCCATCGATTTATTAAAAAAAAAACATATTACTTACCAACATCAGTATCTGGTAAGACAACATTCAAACTGATAATAAAGCAAAACTTTTCAATAACCCGTTGTAATTTCTTATTCCTTTTTTCTATATCATCTTCACAACATGCATTATTATAAACAAACAATTTATAATCAATTATATTCGGATCGAATTTAATCAATTCATTATCATTTAATAATAATGTCGTTTCAAGACAATTTGTCGACAATACAACTCCTAAACAATTTAAATCTATATTCAATAATGATAACAATTTCATTTTCAAATCTAATACTGTATCAGTAACATCTACACGTATTGTAAACGGTTGATCGATTTCTTCTGTTTCCAAATTGATTGGATACACTTTCATATTAATACCGCCACGTTTATATTCTTGCCATTCTTCACCCGGCTTACGTATTTCCAACATCCAATCGAAAAATGTTAATGCAACTCTGGCACGTTGTTTGAATTTTGTTTTATCAAATATATCACAAAATTTTATAAGATCATCTGATTCTAATGAACAATCAATACAATCTTGTTTTCGATTATAAATTACCAAACGACAATCTTCAATTGGTACAATATCGGTTAATTTTAAACGTTGATGTACATATTGGGCCGCTTCAGCAACAGTTGAATCAGTAAATACACCAATTTTTATATCTTGTAATAAATTCGTTAATGGATTTATATAATATACATTTAATTTAACCATATCATTTTCTTTTTCACGATTTTTACGATCTTCTTCCTCTTTTCGATGCATTTCATCCAATAGTTTTTGAATATGTGGTGGAAATTCTTCTGCGGCCATTGTACGACAATTGCGATTCTTGTGGATTTGACGATACATTAACATGTATGCATTTGTACTTGTACTGTAAGCACCGGAATAATAGCCTTTTTGTGGACCACCACCATACGTTTTTCTTATATCCTCTTCCGTTATTCCACTAACGCTTTGATCGTTGAAACAGAACCATGAATTTTTATCGAAATCTTTTATATATGCATAATAATGACCACCAGATGCACTGCCAGAATGTATCATTATGCTGAATAATTCATAAATATATGGACCTTTTATTTCTTTTTCTGTTGGATTATTACCAGAACTCACATCGATACCTGAAAAATTTTAAAAAATCACAAATATGTAAAAATATTTAAAATGGAAACGTGTTTTATGCCTTCATCACTATCTGCACAATTGTCATCTTGTCCATTAACAGTGGAAGATGCATCAGTTCCTTGACAACTTTCATCATCAGCTGAACCTGAATCAGTTGTGCTACAATCATCACATTTAACAGTATCTCTTTCTTCCATTGTATCAGTTTCATTTTTATTAGAATTCGATATAAATGAATTTAAATTTAATTTCTCGGAAAAAACCACCCTAAAAACCGAAAACCAACTCGAAACTAAATAAACTCCTTTTAAATCTGTACACTTACTTATCATTTAATTTAATCCTATGCATTGTATTATAATCGAAATCGAATCGTTTCAAATGTAATGTTAATAAATATGGAAATTTCGTAAATTTTAATCCTTTATGTGCATCACATTTTTTATTACATGTTTCACAAAAATATTGATTATTTCCATCCAATGTTTCCGGTTGTACGAAGGCTCTTAGTGCCTCTTCAACACTATTATAGGCTACAGCACTACCAAACGGTCTTACTGGCAACGGGATATCCAGGAATGTATCCTCTCTGGATTTCTCTGTACTACATTCTAGACATTTAACGTAATCCAACATTTTCCCTTCATATAAATCATTTATTAAATTTGCTTGTTTTGTATCTTTGAATTTCTGCTCTAAAGCATCGAACATAACACGGCACAATTCTTGTATATCGTGTTGTTGCCATGCGTCGCTTCCTTGCCATCCAAAACTGGTTGTTAAATCTGTTGTTTCAACAGCGGACTTTGATGATGTTTGTAAATTTAAAAACAACTTTTGTAATTGATATGGTATCGATCTGGTCTCATTTTGTCCATCAAATTCCCAATTATATAATGCATTACGGAATTCCGGTGTCATATATAATGCTTGTAAAAGACTGTTTAAATAACATGTCATCGCTTGATTCACTAAACCCACGTAATTTGTTGACGTACGACTATATTTACTATCTTTTACACATGCAATTGCTTTACGACGATTTGAACGATTATTTTCATCGTTTATACGATATCGTATCGATTCTAAATCTGTACAAAAATCATTGGGCTGTTGCACTGGCATGTCTGGTGATTGATAATTATAAAATTCGTTGGAATTATCCGGCTGGGTTGTTCTTGTGGTTGTTGTTGGACTGGCTGATGCACCCAACAGTAATTCATCTTCACTATTATTATGTATGATGAATGCATTGTTGTCACGTTTCATTTGTACTTCCATATAATCGGTTGGGGAACTATTTACGCCCACATGGAGCCAGTCTTTACCTTTATACTCGCTCAATGTAATCTAAAATTGACAAATTAGACAAACTTATTATGAATTGAATGGTTATTTTACTGTTTTCAAGCTTGTGTGGTATAGAATCTCAATTTCTTCAACATTATATTGGAATTTCGTGGCGATTTCATTGAATATGTTGTCAATTTTTTGTTGATAAGTTAAATTAATCAAGATTTCTTTTTTTTCTGTTTCATCACATTGATTACGTACCAAAACATCAAAACTGCGTTCGTCTTGTAAGCAGACCATCCTCTGAAATTATTTTATAAAGTTTGCAAATCTTTAATTGGACATTTTAACATAATCTGGATATGATCCAACAAAGTTATATATAGAATTTCTACGTAAATAAATGGCAATACACTCACTTAACACTACATATATGTATATTTTTAACACACTTACAAAATTTTAGTTCAAAATCCGGTTCAATTCAACAAATCTTTTTTTAATGGACTCTAAAACAGAAATAAACTGCTAAAATTTAATTATCACTTTAACCATATTTAAATAATTGCAGAGTAAACAAATTTCTCTATTTTAATTATATTTTTTCTTCTATGACATTATGACATTACAAAATGCACAATAAAAAATTGTTTACGTCATACAAATTAATTTTAAACATATTTTTATTGAAAATCTGCAACTTGAGGATGTTGCATTAATTGGGGGTGTACTTAATTATATTTTAATTAATTTTAGAAAATTTATTTCAAAGTTTTCTTACCGGATGAAAATTTGACATGTGCTATAAAAGTCACCAAAACGAACAGCCATTTTAACTATTTTTATAATGGTGGCTCGCCTTTTTTCGCAAGTGTTTAATGTGTTGTCTAAGCTTAGCCCGCCAAAAACAATAATACGTTCAGACATTCAATAATTTTTATTTAATAAGTGGAATAAAACAAACAACTTTCAAATACATTTAATTTATATGTTATATTTTTTTATTATATATAAAAAAATAAATATCAAACCTATTGTTTACAAAACGCAATTAATTTTGTGCAAATTAAAATAAATTACAGAGAAAAATAGAGACTTTAAGGAAGGAATGTCTTTATAACAGCAAAATTTAAAACTTAATTATATTTTCTCTAAAGTAGTTTTCAATATATAATGTAAAAAATAAAAAATAATTTACAAGATTACACAACACTGCTTTTTTCTTCAGCTCACATTTTACAATTCATCTTTCTTCGGTGAATCATCATCTTCTTGTTCTTCTTCAACTGGTTCTTCAACACCAGCACCATCAACGCCACCAGTCTCAACGAATTTTGTTAAACCATCAAAGGTCCTTGGGCCATTGTATTCCACCACTTGATTTTCACCTTTCAAATACAATTTAATTGTTGGGAAACTAGTGATACGTGTGTGTTCCAATTCGTTTGCAGTTGCATCCATTTTGGCGATAACCACATCATCGGAATCCTTGAAATGTTCCCCAACTTTATCGTAAATTGGTGCCAATTGTTTGCAATGTCCACACCATGGGGCATAGAATTCAACGAGTACATTCTTCGTTGGATCCAATACAACTTGATCGAAATTTGTGGCAACCAACACTTTAACACCCTCTTTGTCCCAATTTTCTGGCAAATCTTCGCTCAACAAATGTTGCTTCAATTTTCCATCAATGAAATCTTGAACGAATTTTTGAATACTTTCCGCTGTTAAGTCATTTGTTTCCGGTTTGTATTTGGCCATGTCATCTTCCAATTTAATTAAACGAGCGGCTGGTACTTCTTCCTTCTTCATTCCGAAGAATTCCAAGATACGTTGGTGGTCTTCTTCGCTGGCATCGATTGTTACGAATAAGACTTGTTCACGGAATGGTTTCGCTACAGAAGCAGCTGCATCGGAAACTTTTTGGAAATGATCTTCACCTTTGTTCAAGAATAACAGTAAATGGCTTTTAATATCACCACCGAAGATTTTCTGGGCTGTATCGTGGTTGAACTCAACAATTAATGGTAAAGAATTGATTTGTACGAATTTTTTGATGCTGGATTCAGTCGTTTCTGTTCCTTCATAATCTACTCGGTTCTCGTCAAACTGGAAAGACATTAATTATCAATAATTAATTCTATATTTGTGCGAAATTTGCATTTTCTTGCTATTATCTACATAAATTTTATGCATATTTTGCAGTATTTTGTAGTTTCCCTATTTAATCTATGCATTATATTTTTAAATTGTTCCGTTTTCACTCAATATAATTCTAGTTTTCATTTCACAACTTTCCGTAATAAAAAAAAATTTCTATTTATAGTAAAGCAGTAAATGAATCATTGTTTTTCTATATTTAAAACAAGAGTGAAAAAACACGAAATGTTCAACTTAATAAAACGCAGATAAAACAACTTAATTTGTTTATCTTTATAGACGACAATAATTACTTAAAAAAAAAACAATTTTCTATATTATATCTCAAAAAATTATCGTTACGAGGATGTTATTTGTTGAACATGTTTATGATTAAATGTTTATCAAACAACTTAGATAATAAATTTATGATTTCACATTAAAACGCTATTACTTACCTTTTTAAACAAGACGATTGAGCCACATTTGGCTTCATATTTAGCATAAACATCATCAGACGATGTGATTCCAAATGGAATTTCAATTGAGGCGGCGGCAGCTAAGAATGCTTTTGCTTTTTCCGTGCTTTGATCCTTGAAGAAACCAACAACGGC
>SSSI01007810.1:0-53249 GCA_004796505.1 Oryzaephilus surinamensis | reverse complement strand
AACAAGAAGGAGTGTTTACGTAACTTCTCCCCATCCACCCCCAAACTAAATCTATTGTGAAAATGACATTTCTCTTGGGAATTGTGACTGTGGGATAGTTTTTCATATATGATGTTTTTTTGTTTTGAAAACTTTTCTCTCAACAAAATTTAAATTTAATCCATTAACTAATATGTGTTTCCCTATTATTAGAAAAATAATCTAACATGTAGTAAGCGAAATATTTTTCCACCCTCTGTGAAATGAATTAAACTCTCTCTTTTCGAACAGGTATACACATATATATAAGAAGCCGACACGAAACAGTCGGCTTATAGTTGAGTCATCCTAACGACGCCAATCCCCCTTATACACATAGACGTCGGCAACACAAAGCAGCCCCCGACGCCAGGTAAAAATAGGGCAAAATTAGACAGGGTTGGATTTTCAACACAAACACTTTTTCGTTTACATTTTTTTTATTATTAGGTATATAAATTATAATATCGTTTCCACTGTACGATAATTGCAAAAATTTAATGAACACTTTTTTTAATGTACAGAAAGTGAAAGGTATAGTTTAAACTCTAAATGGGGTTCGAGTTAGTGCGGCTGAAAGTAAAATTCATGCGGTTGAAATGTAAGCGAGTGTTAATATTCGTGATGTAGTGGTTTGATAGAATGTGTGTAGTAGTATATGGTTAATGGGGTCCGGGTTTTTGGTGAAGGTATGAATGACGCCTCACGCAACTCTTCATGCATTCCCTTGTTACGAAACGACGACGACGCGTCTGCAAGTCTATACTTTGCGGTTTTACGCTCCACACTCGGACATACATAAATGTTAAATAAAATAGCATTCTATTTTATATTTGTGTTAAAACAAAACAACTAAACCAAAAATTAAACATATAAAACATTTAAAATATTTAATGTACATTTTTACATTAAAATAATCGAAAGATTGTTTTATTGTTAATTTTATTTTGGGATTAAGCTTTTATTTAATTCTCATTAGCTTGTATATGCAAATTTGATTCTAACAAATTATAAAAACATTTTTTAAAACATTAACACGCAATTTTGTATTATCTGTTATATGTATTATATGAAATTGCAAAGTATTGTCATGAGGGGGTGAATTATACGGTGGTGATTCACTTATTTTCCTGCATTTACACGCATTTGTACAAAATATATTAATCAATCGTGTAAGACCGGATTAATTTTCATGTACAAGGAAAATTCTTAGCAAGAATAAGCTAATATAATAGCCGATATTTTATATTCTAAAGGATTTAGTCTGTAACTTTTCTATAAAGGTTGTATCCATCTTTTTATTACATAAAAATTGAATCATTCTATATCTATGCTATTAGGGGCATCTATTGTACGGGAGAAAATTCGTAAAATTGGATGTGAATTGAATTTTTGTATAAGATGTGTGAAAAGTGAGGAAGCTTCTTATCCCAATGACGACACAACCATCCACTCTATTCATGTGAGATCGCATTAATAGAGAGAATTTCCTCTTATGATTTTCACAAAATAATAAAAAAATATTGTGTGACAGACAATTTTCTTTTTTAATTCAAACTAAGTCGAAAAATATTAGACGAAGACATGAAATGTCATCGTATAACGATATTTATTATTAATTTTATAATCCGAAGACAATATTAAGATGACATTTTCGTGTTTTCAGATTAAAGATTAACACATACGTATATACGTTTATAAAAGAATGATGTGGAAAAACTTTAAACGAATCGATTTATATTCAATATTCAACCCTAAATCAATTACTGAAGGCAATTTCGGAAAAGATAGCTCGCCCTGAACAAGAAAATTAATAATATGCATACGAAACTAAATTGTTGAAAATCAAATTGAAAAAGAAATATTTTGTTAAAATATTTATTGTATCTAATAAGAAGAAACTTCGTCATATTATGCTTTGAAAAATGAAATTATTATCCTTTCGTCATTTTTACAAAAATACACACACAAAGAAATGATCTGTGGAAATTCCGTGAAATAATTGAACAAAATGAAAATGTCATTTTTCAGTAAATATGACCACACATCAAAGAACCAATCTGATCGGCTTTGCTATTATATTACTGATAGATTTTTGATATAATTTATTCATAGAAAGAGTGCAACGCAGCAGTAATATGCTACATAAGAGGCTTACCACTGCTTACAACTCTAGACACATTAAAATCATATCAAATATGTATATATCAGCCTCCATTTACCTCTGGATTTATTATATACATATTTACATATATATATATAACGGTGAGCAAAAACATTTCATGTTATTTTGTTTATATACGATGTCGCATCCAAACATTTTCATTTTTGTGAGTTTCGACTAAAACTGCATTAAAAATTAATGAATTTATTATAGACATAAATTATATATATGTATATGTATATATACTAGTATATAAGTATTATACCTATATACACCTAAACTTCAATTTTTCATTTCGATATGTACAAATGCAAGAAATGCATTTAAATGTAATATTTTATTCAATTTTCCTGGAAATCTGGCAGATGATTTTATAAAATAATTAGTTTTCAACATGAAATACGTAGGATTCGGAAAATTTGATTATAACTCTATATAATTTCTTGTATGAATACAGCAATTAATTAAGTATAATTTCCTATGCAAAGAGATATTTAATTGACACTAGAAAATTGAATTAGTATATACAGTTTATTTATAATGTAATTAAAACTGCAGTTCAACTTAATATAAATATAAATCGATAGATTTACATACTATATATCTTGAATCATAACATCTGCCATACTATTTAAAATATATCATTTTATCATTGAACATTCAAGTATAATAATTGGTTCCCATTTTAAATAGGAAATATTGTTATGTACCCTATATCGTACACCAATTGCCCGCATCATTTACGAATATGTGTTTTCGATATGGGGCTATTTAAAAAATATTTTAGCACACATGCCTCAATACATTATTATTATCAGCGTTTTCCTTTATGAATATAAGAAGTGTCTGTGAATTTAATTCGAACCAATCATTAGCGGTTCACACAGGTGGTTGTGAGAGGAATATAACCCGCACAATTTCATCTCTTCGAATACGTAATGATCTCTATATTTTGTTATAATAATAAGAGTTTCAGAGGGCCCCATGCTGGCATTACAAGCTTGGGAAAATGTTATTGTCTTACAACGCTTTCCACTTTATATTGTAGACGATTTTGATCGAGTGGCATATATATACTTCTTTTTTGAATTCTAATAAGCTTTAAACACAATAGGATATAAAAAAATGTAAATCGAGAGAAAAAGATACTGATGTTTGAAGTTGTAGCATTTATAATTATAAACCGTTACATTATTTTTATGTAAATAATATATATATGTTTATACTAATTGTTTACCAACTTTTAGCATTGTTTAAATGTACATTTAATAAACATTTTATATTTATATAATGCAAATTAATGAATATACAAATTTTTCTATAAATTGTTAACATTTCTGGATAATTGAACCCAAAATCTGCCACATTAGTGCACTTTATGTGCAATTGCAACAAATGCACCCCTTAATAGCCCACCTGCGATCATTTAATATTTTCAGGCTGTGTTCAGCTATGAACCCACAGTGGATTTTTTTTGTATCAAAATCTACAAATGGGGATTTCTATCTATGTATATGTGTATTACGATGACACTGTTACCTGGGCAGCTGGTTTTAAGGGCATACGTACATGTAAAAAATGACGTCACATATGTGCCAGATGTCCATACGACACGGCTGGCTGATCAACCATCATATAGGGGTGAATTCTCGTAAATTATACCACCTAAAGCCACGCGAATTTGTTTATATGCCTCGTTGAATATGCATAGGTAAAAAATAAATACATGCATATATGGAAAATTTGATTTATTGCACTTTAACAATATGTCTTGTAGTATTAAAATGGGTATTTAAAAAAATTTTGAAAACAAAATTTTACTTGTAAGGATTTTATTTGGAAATTGATGGTGTTTTACCCCAATTTTTACGCTTTAACGGTTTTCTGAAATAATTATAGGTGGGTGTTGGTGGTGATTCATTTCCTTTATTTTAAATAAAGATTGCTACAAACAATATTTAGGGTCAGTTATTTGAATGTTTGTCAAGTTCAGGAGCTTAATTTTAAGTTCACGTATTAAGAAGAAAATTTGTGAGGCTTTGTAAATATTTTAAGGGAGTGTTTAAAATAATAGTGGATGATAATAATGTTTTTTTAGATTTCAATTGATTATTATAAATTGAAATCGAAAAACTGGCTCATAATTGATATTTGGATTCTGTATAATAGATATATGTACATGTATAGATTTAGATAGATATACGATATTTTAATGCATCCGTTAACCGGCAGGCAATATTATCACATTTCATAAACAAATTCCTTCAAATTCACGAACCATGTGTATTATAATTATCATTAATATTCAAATATTATTAAATTTAATTTGCCTCCATCATACCAGAACTTTGCTAAATCAATATTTATTAGTTTATACAGTACTAGATGTAGATATATTATATATACATTTTCTGTAGGTATACTATTTATATTTATATATTTTTTTTTTCTTCAAAATATACGAATATAGAGAATATTATAATTAAGAGAAAAATTATTGAAGAATTTAATTATTTTACAAGTTAATTTGATTTCACAACACTTGAATGAAGAAACTTTTATTTTGTAGCCTGTTTTAATATCAGTATTATAATAAGCTATCTACTAATTTACGAACAGTTTATTAAATTTTCCTAAAGTGTCTAATATTAAAAAATACGTAATTTTTCAAATACAAAACATTTCAAATATTTGAGACTGTAATTATTAACAGCAGAATATACATATAAGATGTTAATTTTCTAATAATTTCTATTAAATGCATATCATAAAATTCTAAGTTTTTGAGTATTCGAGTCAATATTCTAGTTTTGCGCTCAGAGCTTTCAAGCTTTTCAAGATGTGCCTGCTGAAAGTTCAAAACAACATCTTTTCAATAAATTTTACATATATAGAATCAAAACCAAACCTTATTTCATGTGTAATATAGTGAAAAGGGGTGATTTTAAAAAGAATTTCGCCATATATAGATGACTCACATACCTATTACCTACCTTTTGTGAATAAATATCAAATTAATTTGTATATTTTAAAGAAATTTTACTGAAAATGATGCATTCGACAATTTTATATATCTAAATACATATATACGTACTCGTATAATAACTACATATATGATGAAAGGGAAAAATCCTTATTAAATCTATTTAGGTGTATTATCAGTGTATGTTTTTTCAAGCGCAACCCCCACAACATAAACGATACGCATGAAACCGTAACCAATACAATTTTTCACTCATTCTTACTAGCCCCCTACATCGAAAAATATAGATATATCTTTTGATATATGGAATTCTTTAGATTTTGCGACGTATCTGTACGTAAAGCTTCCCTTTTGATAATCAAGTTTTTATATATGAAAACGGGACTTCCGTTTCAACATCACATATATAAAACTATTTTTTTACAAGTATACTTAGGTTTTTCGAGGGGTGGATTGTTTGACCCACTCTTAATAAACTTTGATGATAAAAAAATGTTTGTTTGACGGTTAATGCATACGAATATCTATCTATTAATTATATGATGGGGTGGCATTAGGCGTGTAATTGAGTTTAATGGAACAGAAATAATAATGAAACTAAAACAAAAAATTATCGAATTTCAATTTTTAAATAGGTAATTATTCTTAACAGTTAAACTAAATAGAATAATTTCGGAATACATTCAATAAAGCTGTTATCGTTATTTTTTACTTATATCAAATTTTATCATGTTTGTTATTAACAGAACTTATAATTATGAGTAGGTTTAGTAAAAAAATGTGGTTCTGCAACTGAAAAAAATAACTGAAAGCGTGATATTATTCATCAGGTAAATGTGGTAGAATACGTAATCACAGGATGATTGTTCCCTAAATAGCCAGGTGTACACTTTATTGTAAAATTCAGTCTCTTAAATGTACGGGGAGGTGAAGGGATCGAGACAACCACGCGCCAAGTAAAGCAGCTGGTCTAGCACCGTGTATTAAGGGGGTGCCACCCTAACTATAAACACATGCCGTGACGTAGAATGTTTCTACATTCATATCTATATAACTACACATACATATTTTAAACAATATGTACTAATGTTCATTTAAACAACAACTTTTTGTACATCTCACAATTTCTGCACCAAAAAAAATAAATGTTGTTCATCCCCTAATTACTATTAAGCCTGCAATTAGTTCGACTAAATTGTTACAGTTCAGTGGCAAGTAATTGAACGATTAAATTTGCACTAATTTGTGGCCAAAAGCGTGTAATGATGGCTTTAAAAATGTTTTATTAGAAGATAACCTGTTAATAGAAATCACAGCAGTCCCCTGTTTTCTTGTTATCGCCCATTTCCTTTCATTTCAATGGTGCACCTGTGCAAGAGTGTGTTTGGCCTTCTTAAGAATTTACAATGCAGGTCTTGCAGATAACAAATGTAAGGGAACCCCATGTTTACGGTACATTTACCCTCATTCAACGTAAGACTTTTACTATGTAAGGAAGGTCAAGGTTGTGCAAATTTCTTTCAGGTTCTTTGGGATCGTAAAATATACAATGAAATATTATTTTCATTCGATTATAAAATGGAATTGTTTTAGATATGTCTATTATGTACAGTAAATGGTAAATTGGAAGAAATCACAAAGCTCCCAACGGATGAATTAACGAAAATTTATGTTTATTAAAATAGTAAATATTAAAGCTTTTCTACTTATAAACTTAAGTAAATTGCATTCAAATTACAGAACAAATGTTTTTCCTATTTTCCATCATTTTGTAATTGTTTTGGTCACGTTATATATTTTATACCGCTTATATACGTACAAATAGTACTTATTTTTTTGAAAATATTCATTATTATTTATAAATCCCTGTTTTATTCGTATCACTAAACATTTCATAAATATATGTGTGTATTAATATTTTTCACGCATTTATCCAAAAATAATAATTAAACTATAATATCAGAAATAGTAATTAATCACGACAATGTAAATATTGATTTTATTTATAGGAATATGTATATTTGTTAAAATTGATGCGGCATTTGAATAATATACAAAAATATGTCGCATTGCCGACTGAAAATCACAGATTTTAACAACAATAAAAAGGGGAAACACTATGTGATAATACATTTATTAGACTGAAAGTGAGTTGTGTCATATGGCCCCCTTGAATCCTACTTAATTATACGCCAAAATGATAAGCAATAAGCGCTCTATTTAAACAAATCAATGCTTACGTAAAGGTATTTTGATTTAATAAATTTATATATGTCGAAATAGGAATTAGGAATTTCATGGAACGGCATAAAAATAAATGGTGTGTGGAAATTGGTATCCAATAATTGAGTTATCAGACAGGAAATTCCTGATCAGATTGGAAAATACTTGCGAAATTTTTGTTTCAAATAAGATTGTTTTCAAATTAGTTGTAAAAGAAAAATAAGCGTGTGTTTGTCCTCCCCTTTGAAGATTCAATAATTCGTAAACTACTGGTATATTGTTGTTTGACCCCTCTTTCAATATATATATAAACTCGTATGTATAAAACACCGTTGCTTATTATTATAAATTGTGGAAGTAGCAGAAACACCGGGTCTCTCTTGGACTGCAGCTGGCGGCTTCTTTTGTTACATTCATATAGCTCCAAGGGTGAAAGGTAAAGGGTGTAAGCCATGCACGCGTCCCAATATCTCTCCCTCTCTTCGCCCCTCACAAAACTTTCAACTTATATACCTGTAAAATACTTGTGCCATTTAGTATGAAGTCACTCAACCATTATTCAAACTTTATCAGAAGATATTTTCGAAGTTAATTAAACTTTTAGAAATTTTGGTATTATATTGTTGAAAATTTCGGAAATGTTTATATTAATTTTGTTGAATGTTGATGAGGTCGGGAAAAGTGTGGTAAAATGAGGGTCTTATTTTGTTAGCAAGTGCTATACAGAACGTCTTAGGGGTGTCTTATTGTATTTCCTTATTTCATTCATATACATATAATATAAAACACCTGTTGATGGGTGTTTTGAGTTGAATTATGTTGGTTTATTTGCATTTTAATGGCTTCAAAAATGAGTAATTTTCTAGATAAAGTTTATCTAGCTGCATAATACGATTGTTACTGAATTTTTCAAATATAAAACAATAATAATTTCCATTTATAATTGAAAATCAAATTACAAATAATATTCAGCATGTTATTTTTAATCGTTTCGCAGTTCAAATTTATAGTTTGTCCAAATCTTAAGTAAAATTCTAAGTTTCATTACAACTGAATATTACAAATTGTATAAATTATTTGAATAATTGTGAATCAAACTAGAAACTATGTTTATATTAATCAAAATTTGAAAATAAACAGACAAAAAGCACAAAATTCACAAATAAAAAATTCAGTTAAGAAAAAGACGAACGACTGTTCTGATCAAATATTTATAAAGAAATATCCATAAAGGGCCATAAAACATCACCATTTCATTATATTGATGGTATTTATTATAATCGAATGGTAAATTGACTAAATTGCTACCAGGAACCAAATTAATTGAAAAAAATACTCCAAATGATAAACCGGACAAAATAATAATGTTAAAGTACCTACGAAATCCCACACTATATCTATATGGGGTGTTCAAAAATGGCCATCTGCTTAATTTTAATCTAAGGGAATCCTGCCAAATGATTTCCAATGTTTGTATTACAAATGAAACCGTTAAAATATTACCTATATATGGCATCACACACATCGCTATTATATTCGCTTTGTCTGTAAAAAAACCATAACAAATCCAGTATATGTAATATAGAATTGCTGAGTATTCAAACAAGCGCAACAATTTCAACCCTTAAGCGTGGCCCAATAAAGAGCCTTGCAGCCGGATTTTGTCCAATAGTTGTACACCCAAACCGCCCCACCAAGCGCACGCTTCCTACTGGAATGGGGGCGGGTTTGTCCCTATTCTGATTGGGAACTTATATGAAGGGATTTCGAACGTTTTACGAAACACACAAGTTTGCGCCGTCACACAACAACATTTGAAATGTAAAGTGTCACAAAACACAAAGTTGAGTACTTTGGTGAAGCAGATACAAGTTGAGGTATGCCTCGAGTGCAATACCATCACCATGAGATGGAATTTGCCACGTTTCGGTCATATCATCACCATCATCAACCACCTAGTGTTCTACAAAAACTCGGCCTAGAATCGCATCTTTTATCAACAACTGCACTACAATTACAACAACTCCAATATATTCGTTACTCCGAACCATTGGAATTGACGGCATGTCCATTGGATTTAAGTCTGAAGAGTCAATCACCAATCACACCGCCATGTACACCATCACCATCGGCCAATAAACGATTGCACCAGCAATCACCGACACCGGAACAACCTTCGAAGAAAAAACCAGCAACAAGTGTCAGTCCGAAGAAGAACAAAGCTACAAGGAAGTTGAATTTCGACGAAGACACCAGTTCACCGGTTTCTGGTACGATAATACGCCAATTGGGCCCGGATGAGAATTTGGTGGTGCGAAAAGGCGACATCGATCCCGCTTTTAATGTAGTCGAAATTACCGAAGAAGCCAAAGCCGAATTGGCAAAAATCGAAAATTTGATTGGTGATTACGTGTGTCGACTTTGCAAGACTTTGTACGAAGATGCGTTTGGTTTGGCCCAACATCGGTGTTCCCGTATTGTCCATGTGGAGTATCGATGTCCGGAATGCGATAAAGTGTTCAATTGTCCGGCGAATTTGGCATCGCATCGCAGATGGCACAAACCACGTCCGAATAAAGAAAACAAACAGGCTGCGGAGGAATCGAGGGACAATAATGGTGATGGTGATGGGAATAATGGTGGTGGTGAACAGTTTCCTTGTATGGAATGTGGTAAACGGTTTCGGCGTGTCGCTTATTTAAGAAAACATCAAACTGTACACCAAATTGAATGACAACGGCTGGTGCCAGTCAGGCCAATACCGAGATTACCGCCAAGATTGTGGCGACCGCCTCCCTTACCACCGCCAGGACATTTAAACAATCTTATGGTGTCGGATAGGTATGTGTGGATGTCGCCGTTTGAAATATTGTAAATAATTTGTAAATTTAATAGTTTTTGTATATTTTTTTTTTTGCACAATTTCACGAAATGATCTCATTAATTAATAAGTGTAAAAAGTTGCACATGCATTTTCTAATCAATTTTACAAATCTATTGATTGTAAAACTAGTCTTAGTATTAATACATCTAGTCATTATGATCTAGTCTACATTTCTAGTCAAATACAATTTTTTTAAAATATAAATCATGATAATAACTAGTCACAAACACTTTTCTAGTCATACTCTATAGTCATTTGTCAATTTGATAAAATCGCAAAACACTAGTCAGCTATTCTAGTCAGTAGTCAGATAGAAATTTATATTTACATGTATAGTGTCTTTCAATAAATAATTTTATAATTTAGTATATAAAAAAAATGATATGTGATATAATTTCTAGTCTAATTCTAATTGTGTTCTAGTCACACAAATAGGGTAAATACTAAATATATGTATATTATAGAAGTAAAATCGTGCTCGCTCGTTTATAATTTTTTTGGCAATATTTTAAGATTTAAGTCTATGAATAATTTTTTTAAAAATGAAAAAAAAGTGCGGGCAAGGGATTAATTTTGCAATAAGCTCCAAGCGGCAAATTGAACCACACTTAAAATTTTATCTTTTTAATAAAAATTCGTGAATCTATAAATGCCATATACAATTTAACTTTAGATTTTAAATTAGATATTTAAGGGAAATAAAGCCAGTATTGTTAAGTATAAAAATCGTACTCTAAGCTTTTATGAGCTGTTATTATTAATAGATTTATAGATATGTATATGTAATAATAAATTATTATTAAAATAAAATCTGTATGTATATTTATATAATATAAATATAACTATATGAAATTATTTATGTATAAAAATTTATAGCGAGTCTATCTAGTCAAATTTGCAACAATTCACTTACAAATACTATGTAAAAGTTGTTTGTTGCAATATTAAAATTTGTATAAAAAAATATTGTAAATTATTGTACAAATTTGTAAGTAATATGTTGTGTGTGTGTTTTTGAGAAATAAAATTTTTAAAAACTTGAAATAGTTTGTCTCTTAATTAAACTTCAATTAGTTTGTCTGTTTCTGTTAAAATAAACTACTTAAGTACTACTTAGCTACTTAGTACAGTAATAACTCATAATATTTATAGATAAAAGGATAAAAATTAAAAAGGTTTTTAAAAACAAAATTTGAAAATGGATACTAATACCAGAATAGGTATAAATTTGAAAAATGTCAGAATAATTAACAAAGAGGAAGCTTTCGCCATCTAAGCTTTAAGTTATAAAATACTTATGTCGGTCTCTATTCTAAACGGTTCTTGACTTGTCCTTGATTTTTGACAACATTTTAAATGATTTTGAATAAAGAAAGGTTATGTTGTGTTGTTTTATTTCTTTTTTATTTAACATTTTTTGATTGAGTTTTATAATATAAATAACTTTAATTTATTAGGAGTATAATATATAATAAATATAAGTAACTATGGCTTCTTCGACAAGTTCTACAACTGTACCTATAAAAACCTTAGAGTTTGTCACATTTATAAGTATTGTTACCGAACTCAGATTAAAAGAATTAATAAACGGTAATTATTTTCATACATTATTAATTCTAAATTAATTGCCATTTTTTTATAACTCATCAGATGAACAATTTAAAAAATTTGCAAAAATTGTGGACAAACTGATTCCAGAATTTTGTTTTGATGTTAATACTGAAACTAATAAGTTAGCAACGTTACCAATAGCAGAGCTGCAATCTTCTCCTGCTTTCAATAAAATACCAAAAACTAAAGACAATTCATCAATTTCCAAACAGAAGAAACGACTAAAGAGACTTAGTAAAAGCTTTAATGATTCAGTATTCAAAATACCCAAACCATTAACAAAAAAATCAAACAAAAGTAACAATTATTTACAATTACTTTGTTTCTTTGATCAAAAGTTTATATTTTTTGTAGCTCTGGATAATATTGCGAGTAATCTGTCAACCAAAGTAGTTAAACGATCTTTATATTCAGCAGACGAATGGATTGAATCTAATGAGTTTCAAAATATTAGCGAAGAAATTGATCAAACGAAACAACATAATGTTTCAAACAGAAAGACATTATTCTTTTTACACTAAATAAGTAAATACTAAATATAAAAATGTAAATAATGTGATACGTATTTTCATAATATAAATATACCTTCAAAATTGTTGGTTGTCTAATAATATTACCTATGTAGTAAAACTCCCTACCTAAAGCTTCTAAAGCACGTTTAAATTTATTCAAATTCCAAAATAAATTACCTTCATTATTTGAAAATAACACAATTTATCTAATATAAATCATTTTAATACGAAAAAACATGTAATAATGATTGATTTTAAAATAAATTGCTTTCTAGCTCCATTTCAATGAATTATTAGATTATTTCATTCATGAAAGCACAAAATAATTTATATTTATTTAGTTAAAAGATTTTTATTGTTAAAGAGTTAAACAAATATAGTTTATAAAAACGGAAGTTTAAAAGGAAATTAATATCTATTTAGCTTCCCACTCCTACGTTACCTCGTACCATTAATCTGCAATGATTTCCTTATATCTTAAAATTACACCACATTTTTATATTATATCTATTCAAACATAGAAATAGAACGATACTACGCATTTTATTTTTAAAAATTAATGAACTATTTATCGATTTATATCATAATAATTATAATTCACATAGTTTTAATGAGCTTTTTCTATAAAAAACTATTTCATCATTTCGGGGAGTTACAATTAATAGCAAATTGTTGAATAACTTGATTTGCAAGTGAATCAAATTAGGTTTAACACCAATTCTACCATTATAATGAATGACGTCTTCTATTCCCTGCAAAATATATGATAAAAATGGAAGATATGACCACCAAATTTAGGTCAAATAACATCCGCCCTCTTTTTATGATAACTCTTCTCTCCAAGAAAAGGAAAAAATCTGTTAGTATTCTCGAAAATCCTTTAAGCCCTAATCGGCTTAAAAACTACCTAAAAGTATTCGATGAATGCAACAAAGTTTTAAAAGATGCAACAACCCCCTTTATTAACTGTGGCCGGTCAAAGACGATGTTATGTTGAATTGTTGATGATGGTGATGATGATGCACTTGACTTTCTTCCACAGAAATTCGTGGAACAAGTGCACAGATGTGGTTGTGATGTGGTGTGTTTTAAGGGCCCACCAACTAAACAGAACATATAAATAGAGGTTCTCAACAAAGTCTGGCCACATTAGATGCGAAGGCGTTCTCAAGTTTGTACTCTGTTGGTGTGTATATGTATGTGTGTATGTATTTGGCCGGTGTGTATATTATATTGTGTATATGTGTTTCTTATACACATACAAAACGAGCTGCATTCGGATGCTGGGCTTATAGTTTGAATGGCTGAATGGTGGTTTCCCATCAATTCTAATACATACTCGAGATTGTCTCGTGCACAGACACTTTCCCGCTACAATATTCGTTCATATATTGTTCGCTAATAATTGAAGACGGGACAGAATTTTTTTTCAATTATAGCGTTTTGGCGCGTTGTGTGTGTGCCCTTTTTTTCAAGTGGCGCGTCTGAGGAACTTTAAATATTTTTCCTTTTTCTTTTTCTAAAGGATGCTTTTTCAACGGCGCAACAATACGTGAGTACAAGTTTTTTATTTGTTTTTTTTTTTAATAAAGGGTTGTTTATTGTGGGAATTATTTTATCACGTCATTGTTTTAATTTATTTTGTGGGAAAGAAAAACCCAGCATATCGATTTCTTTTGAAAATAAACAGGATACTGAGGGATGATGTTACCAAAAACAAGAATTTCTGCAAATTTTATTATAAAAACACTTGATAAAATAAATATTTTAATTTCAAAGAAATTTTTGTATTAACTTTAAAATTTAATACGTCCGTAAAATAGTTTATGATATTTTTTAAGTATACGATAATAAGGAAATGTAATTCTTTCATTTTCAATGTCGTATTGGCAATATTTGCACTTTGTACATATTTTGTAATGTCTAAATTTTATGTAAATATTACATTCTTGAAGAAAATTAATAAAATTATGTGTTACTTGCTTACTAATGCATACAAATTGGGTGCTAGATATAATATATTTTATGTAAGCAATTTAATTTAATTCTATTTATGGATTGAAATGCTATTATTATTATTTTATATTTATGGAATTATATGTTGGTTATTTTATAAAACAGTATATAGGATGATTTACTGCATTGCACTTTCTTTGAAGCTTTTAGTATTTCCATGAAAAAAAGGACTTACAAACTCTGAAAGAGGATAAAGCTATTTTTAGTATTAGGTATGTGAAAAGTGCACTTCCAGGAAAATCATTAATTTGATATAATTTACTTTACAGCAAAACGGTTTTAATCCTGATGCACGAGCTTTTCAATTATTATAATTATTGGCTTATAAACAGTTTCATTTTCGTATTTAGTTGCATATAAATGGCGAAATTAGTATTGGTAATAATTCTAGAAGAACGAAATATATGGAATCGTGTTGCAAAATTCACACATCCATATAAATTGTATGTAAATACATATTAGAAACATAAACTGGATAGGTAATGGTTTAATAGCTTTGAATAGTAAGAAAAATATTATGCATTTCAATATAAATCACTCAATAATATTTACGAGTTTTGTTCCACTTAATAAAAAGATACAACTTTATAGGTTGAGAATTATAAACAAAAAATTAAATTACCCATAAAATCGTCAAATTTATAATTAAAAAAAGGTGCAACTCGTAACTACGGCAATAGTTTTAAATAGAAATCAACGTAAATTCGTTACTTATAAATAAGGATAACAAATCCTTATTTAAACCAGTTGCTAAGGAACTAGTAAAAATAACAAGATTATAAAAAAATCTAGTTGGCGAAAATGAATAATAATTCGTTTTCAATTAAATATAATGTGTTGTCATTTAATATTGTTGCATTTTCTATTAAATACCACTCAAAATATATAACTTTGTAACAATTTGTTAATAGTTAGGCTCCTGTTTTTACCTGAATTTGAATTCTTTTGTGAAACACAAGATTTTAGTAGAAGAAAAGATCTTATCAGTCCAATATACAAGATTAATTTATTCCCTTAATTAGTTTAAATACAAGCATGTATACTATAAATTGAAATTGCAATTAAATTATGAAAAAAAAACCGACCAGACGAAATTTTATACTTTCATGTTTTAATAAAAGAGCTTTTGATTTTAATTATAACAACTTCCAAGAAACAACCAAAAAAAAGAGTCTTATATACAATTTTGTATTATATTATTACATTCCTTTATTCATTAATAACATAATAGAAACATTAATAATACTTTTTTTATATATAATAATAATAAAATTGGCCTTCAAATTAATTATAAACTCTATAAACTAATATTGGAAACGAAATTTTAAATATTTACCTTTATTTAAATTTAAATATACTAAAAATAATGTTAACTCAGATAAAATTTAGTATAATATGTTAATAAATCCATCAAGTTGGAATTTAGGTGGAAAGGGAATGTTTAAAAGAAATGATTACTTAGCATTTATACTAAATATGTCTTTAATTTCATTTGAAAGGCACACGAACTTTAACTTCTTATTCTAAATAACAATAAAACGATGATGATTTCTTTATGAATGTTTTTATATTGATATAGGCATATAAAGGGCATCATCTTAATTCAACCCTTATCAATCTCACATTTTTACCTGCTTCGATTTTGTTGTTTTTGTTGTGTCACTATTTGAACTCGTCTTCCTATTAAATGTGTACGAGAAATACAAGAATTGTTGAATAATGCACTTGTTGGCTTTACTATATATAATTTTCATATTATACCTTATTTTATAGATTAAAATCTTGCTTAGAAATTACTTAGTGCATTTTATGTAAACATGTATTACCTAACAAGTTATTCTCAATAGTATATATTTATTAATTTAAATAAAAAATCTTTAATATCCCTATTTATTTGTCCAAGCAAACCATCTTCAGACAAGCATAGTGTTTATTGAAAGTACTTAAGCTGTATGTAAGATAAAATATTGTGGAAAACGTGAAATTAAATCCTATTAAAAAAATATACTTCTTCAATATTATAATACATATATGTATAGTATATGGGTATATTGTTTGAATATTTGATGTGAATATTAAAAAATATTATGTTTAATTTTCCTGTAAGGAAAATAGCTCTTTGCATTCTTCAATTTATTTAAATATCGTTTAATAAAATAAAAGCACACAAAACCAAATAGCAATCTACGTATATGTATTTCTACGTCTATTAAATGGGTTTTTATTTTATTGACACACGTAATGGTAAGGCCAATTACCATATAAATTACTTGCAAAATCATTTTAACTTCGTATACAGAAAAAAAGGACAATTAAATGAAAATTTCGTTTTTACAGTTAAACAAAATAGATGTATTTTGGATGAGGAATTAATTTTTGCCTACCAAAACATATAATTATACCATTTTACATAATTGCTTTGGCAACACACATGCATTATTAAATATACGAATTGAATTTCGTGTGTTCGGCTAAGAATAAAAGACAAAGCTTCTGTTGCCCAAGGGCTTGACTACTAAACACACTGGATTTTCTGTATAAGAATGTGACAAACAAAAAATTTCTGGTCCACGTTAAATTTTATATTGTTGGTAAATTCTGCATTGGTATTAGAGGAAATATTAAAGAATTATTGGTATTATGGTACAGTAAACAGTAGCGACCTCCAATGTTTATTTACACTTAAGCAAATAATCTTGTGAACATCATGCAATATGCATCTTTGTTTATTTCCTTTGACAAAACGGTACATTAGTACAAACTGTGGCTTACCTAAGATGAGGCTCGTGCTCTTACAGGGTAAACTCGACTGTTTTCACTGTGAAACTGAAGAAAAATTAACTAGTCTAATTAAACTGTTACCAATGAACTAAACTATTGGCTTTTTGTTTTAAAGTTTATTAAAAATGTGTTAAAGAATTCCACATTTCACTGACTTTACCCAACATTGTAAATTCAATTTCTTTTAAACTTGTACGAGTGTTAAAACGTTTTGTTTATTCAATAATAATTGTGTAAATACAAAAATTTCAGTTTGTACAACTGTTGTTGGTGAATTTCAAAGCGGTTTTAGGGCGGTTTTGAGATAATACAGTTAAAGAATTTGTCCTTTTAAAGGCCGTTTATCGTATTCTCATTTCTCTTAAAAATAATATTTAAAAACACGTTTAGAATTTTTATAGTTTTGAAAATAGCTTTCAATTATAAAGAAACAACTCTCGCCCCAAAGTCGTTAATTCCATTGGAATTTCTTTACTATAAACTCCTATCCCTTATTTGATAAATTACTTCTTTCAATTTGTTAATATTTTGTGTGGTATTTTAATGGAATATCAACCCGTACGCATTTTTCTTTAAAAATTGTGATACAAAAGCAACAAATTCCATCCACATATGATAAATTTGTCGAATAACTTCCCTGTACCATATTATTACAAGATTGGTAGTTTTTTATGTAGAGTATAAAGTATTTTTAATTTCTTTCAACTGATTTATCATGAAAGGTGTCTGTTTATACGTGAAAATAAACTAAATATAATAGAAAACAGATACGATATAATTAAATTGTAAAAAACACCCACAGATTATCAATGAAGTGAATCCAGTTTAATTATCCTATAATTAAAACTGTCCATTTTATAATTTATTTTGCACACAATGCCTTTATTGCCCTTTGGCGTATAAATAAGATAGTAATTAATTTATACGGAACATAAAATTAAATAATAAGGGACAAAAAAACTGTATTCGTATAATTAAAAATAAGTAGTTTTGGAAATTGTATATGGATGTAAATTATTTACAAGATAAAATTATGCTGTAAAAGAGTAAGAAAGTCAATGAAATGCCCATGACCTTCGACCAACAGTCAGGTTTTATGGGTCCTCAAGTTTAATCGTCTTGTATACATATAACAATGCACCTCAACAATTTATATTATCGCTGGAATGCAAACAATTATCAACACTTTTACTTTCAATTAACAATTAATGCTTTTGAGGCAAATTGCCGAAAAATTTTCACTTGAGAGGCAGTTGATTTCAGTAAGTTTTCAGCCAGCGATAAATAAACACACAATTCATAAATAAGAAGTCAATATTTTATTGTATTGCAATACGATAATAATAATAATTCGCGGCAATTCTTCATACAATACTTTTATGTATAAACTTGTTCTCCATTCAACTTGTTACAAGTATTATTATAATAAGATTTCAATGTCATAATTTCATATTGAAATCATCAGTTTGTTGCTTTGGGCGTAATTTAATGAGACTCTTCACGCGTTCAACTTATCGTTGCAACAATAATGCTAATAACTTATTGTATAATGGAAAAATTTGTAACATCAATGTGGAATTAATTGCAAATGGTTTCTATTCGTATGGCTGAAGAGACTCTGTAATTGTTTTCGACAAAAAAACGTTATACCAAAAATATCTGTTTGAATTTGTTTAATATTTTGTCTTTTACATTGAAAACAATTCAACAAAAAAAGACCGTAACTTGTGTGGTCTTTTAATAAAATCCACGACCACAATGATGGAAGTGGTGACCGTTCAGTCAGCAGATTACCACCGATTTGGGCCTCTGGCCATTTATAATGCATTCAACAGTCCATCATTCACTGTATGTACCATCAAAAGTGTTCAATTTTTGTGATGTACCGTGACTAAACTTTTCGACAACATTTAAATTAGTCGATGTCTGCTCTAAATTGGATCGTTTCTTTGTATATGAATCAGATGAATCTTTTGAAATGTAGTACAAGGTCGTTAGTTCTTTTTCTCAGTTAACAGTCAATTAACGGTTTGGCAATTATAAATAAAAGACATAAATTATATGAAAATTGTTCCAACGCACGTTCCTCTTTTATGATATAAGCTTCTTCAGTATTGTATAATAATTCAAAGATGTTTAGATTAGAATGAAATTTTTCAACATCAAGATTAAAACTGCATTTCTGATTCTAATTTTGTTCAATTACAGCGAATTTACAAAGTGAATTTTTTCGTTTCGTCCCTAGTAAAATATTTACATTCTTGCACCACACTAAAGTTCCTAAAATACTGTTTATTGTTCATTTACACATAAATAAGCACAAGAAATGTGTGTGCAACGAGCTATATTCCAACATATACATTTTTATTGCTCTTTATTTTCGTATCAAATTGAATAAAAATTGTTAAAGATTTTATATTGTGTATGAAAAGTGGATGTCATTGAAAGATAAATTCAAACAATCAATCAAAAACAAGTAAAAAATATGAAAATAATATAATATGAAAGTGAATCAGACATAAAAAAAGGTAATAAAACCTACATGAAGAGGAAAAAGAACTGACATGACAATGGAAGCGGAATACAAATTACAGAGTAGGCATAATATGTATAATAATATACGAAGAAATTTTTTCTAATTCTTCTTTTCGACGTAAAGGGATTTTTTTCAACGGTTAATCCCTCGTAGATAAGAATTTGTTGCATAATTTTTCCTTTTTATAAATGGTAAGCTGAAGAATCTAATAATTTACTCGTTGATATTTATAATCTTACTCAGGGATGATGTGAATACATTATTATAAAATGTTAGAAATAGAAATAGTATCAAAGTCATTAAAGTTCTTTTACTATCAAAATAACAAGAAATCTTATACTTATATATTGCCTGTGTGGATTTTTAAAATAATTGTCTTGCATAAATAATGTCGATGGAAAAGACGATGTTCTTGTTGGCAAATGCATTTGCCAGTGTGTGAACAAAGAACATACCGAAGACATCAAACATGTTTGACTATTATTGTATTGTGAAGAAGAGAAACACGTGGTTGGTAAAGAGAGGACTTTATCGTAAATAATATTCTCATGAAGAAGACACTTTCAACAATACAAAGATATGCTCGAATTGTTTATGTCGTTCTCTACTTCTCTATATTGTATGTTAGAAGATAATATGGACAGTTTTTATGTTTTCATGATAAAATTGTTACGTTTTGTTAAAAAAAATGTGAACGAACTTGAAATTTATTTAAATATTCAACACAATTATGCAAAATTTGCTGCAGGGTCATATTTTTCATATTATAATAGCCAGGCCTGGCTCTCAAATTTATCGATTTTCGAGAATATAATGATGGCCGAAGGAAGGATACTTTTTTGTTCGAGCAAGTGCGGTCCAGATTAAACAAAAACAAAAAAATGTATAAAAGCTTGTCGATTTTCGGCATGCAACAAAGCGTTAAATGCATAATAGGTATGCGGAATGGCTATAAAAAAATACTACAAGAGTAAAAAGATCATTAATTTAGTGATTTTTCGCGCGAGTATTCACTTTCTTACATTTAATGCACAATTTTATAATTGAAAAGTAAATGTTGATTAAAAAATACCACATTTTATGTTAATTATTTAACTTCTTGCACTATCTGCTGTTTGCTGGAGAATTAAGCATGGAATGCAGTTACAATTGTTGTAATTTAGATCAGCATTATTTATTAACAAACATATTTAGTTATCTTATAATTTTTGAAACTTTTATTTCTGCTTACACAAAAAAATATAATACATCCAATTATCGAACCACACGCAACAATTTTATTCCTGCTGATTCAATAAATTACAACTTTACAAACAAATAAAAAATTTTTCGTATAATATCTTCTTCACTGATAAGTTGTAGATTGAGAAATAATACATTATCTGTTGTTAACAAGTCAATTTATTTAATCTTAATTAACATACGCCTATCGATTCCGCCCTTAGATTTATTATTCCACATTTTAAATGGATAGTTTTGGTTAAAATAATTTTTTTTTCGTATCGTAGTTGTCTCGAAAGTCATTGATTGATGAATACAACGACACAATAATCAGATAAATCTGAAATTTACCCTTTTATTAGACGACCGAATACATTTCGATTCACTTTTATACGTATTGTTTTTATGCGAGATTGCGAGAACTTTATTTTCGAATATTAAGCAGCGTTTCAAAGAAATTTTCAAACTTTTAACAAGTCTGTACGCAACATCTTGTTAATACTGATAAGAATATAAATTTTCAATTAAAAATCAAACATTACAGAATGTGTGGGTTGAATTATACGTGTTCAAATAACTAACAGAGTAACCCAGTCTTGTGTTTCAAATGCGTGAGAAATTTCTCCAAATATGGATGCAAGTTTAAAAACAGTAGTTGTTAAGTTGTGTGTCTGAAGAACTGAAAACAACATCTTCATACATAATAAATAAACTATGAACTGGTTCTCTATTTTTTTCTCAAAAATATTTCGTTCCGTTGCAAACTTTTCAAACTTTCCAACCAGATGTGATTGGAAACGTGATAAATTTCACAAATGGCCATTTGTGCTTATCGCTTGTTTATCAGTAGGGGGTGTTAAAGTTGTAAAACAGATTTTACAGTTGACATTTTCGTAAAAATAGTCATACCAGATATTTATGTACATTTTCTGATAATTATCGTTCATTTACCCCGATTTTAAAATATAATCACCACCCACACGAAAAATATATAGGTAAATCAAATAAACTTTGATCGTTACAAAGTATATATAGTACGTACGTACTTGTTATTTCAATGTGCTAATTGAATTAATGATTAAATAAATTTATAGACAAGTCTGTGTTACTAGACGTAAAACAGACTCGGTTACAGGATACAGTTAAAAAAATTATTGGTTTTACCTTGAACTGATTTCGAATTGGACTAGACTGAAACAATAGGAATCTAGTTAAGAAGCAGACATTTTCAAAAATACCTATAATATTGAAATATAACATAATTTAAAGCTTTTCTTGGCAAATGTTTCCTAGATAGCAGAAACTACATAAATGTGTATAAAATGCACTTTAGTTAGAGTTGTAATTTTTGGAAAAAATGTTGTACAACATTTTTATTACAAAATAATTTATTATGTGGGTGTTCTTGTGTGGGTATTCTACGGAAGTAACTAGGGTATGATAAAGACATGGACGGTATAATGGACTTGCAATGATATAAAATGAACATTCTGCATGATATATTTCTAAATAGTCCAAGAAAAACAATAAAATTAAAAATTAAATAAGTAATTTTGTAGTGCTTGACAGTAATAAAAGTCAAGACAAACTATATGCATATACATATACAACAATATAAATGTATTCAGTACTGCAATGAAATTTATAGTCAAGTATAAGGACAAAAACATCAATTACTTTTAAGTGAATTGCCCATTACAGACACATTGTTCAGTTCGTTTATTTTTCTATACAGGTACATCATATATAGGCAGTAAATAAAAAAGAGTAAATTGTTAAAAAAAATTATTTACGTGAAGTAATTTGCTATGTTGTTATCAGGAGAATAGAATAATGGTGACGGTTAAAGTAACTTACCTGTATATACTATATACAGTATTGAATAGTATAGAAAGAAGTAGGTAATAATGCTACATGAATTTAATTATGAGATGGGAAATTGTTGTTTGGACAGACTCTTTACACAATTACTTAATTCAATACGTATACAAGAAAATCAGCTTAAATTATCTACAAATCTAATCAAACACCGTAGTTAGTTATTATAAATAGAAAGAGCCTTTTTTGTTAATATAAGTAATTAATTTCCTTGAAAAGTTGGTGGATTATCAAAGTTGTGGGTACAGTTTACTCGTTTTTCTTGTAAAGGTGAAAGCGAAATTTTGTAGTCAGTCTCTGTTCAATGTAGAAATTCTATACCGCAATTCCATATATATATCCACTCAGGTAATTTTGCACCTTTCTTTATTTCTGTCCACCTGTTACCAACAGCTTAACATTAAAAGCGAATTCAAACAGGTGTTAATGACTTTTTTACCTTACAAATAGTATTACGACACTTGTGACAACACTTATTACAACCGAAATTATGTGTACATTATTATAATTCAACATTCCATTCTTGTACAAATTTAAATATCCGATTCCATTTAATTTTTAATGTACCATTCAATGTTTATAAACACAAAATTATAACAAATTAATTTTATTTAATAATAGTTAAAACATTGTTTTATAATATTTATAAATAATTTAAGGTAGTTGTCAATATTTTTTTTGCTTGTAATTGATTGTATCTGATATAATTTTGTATTTCCTGTATTTTTAAAAGAATCACAATTTTTAATAAATGATTTTGTAATGGGGATGTTTTTTTGTTAGAAAATAATTAACAATATCCTGTTCTGCATTTTCCTTTTACCTGTTTCGAGGAACCTGGAAAATGTGACCCAAATTAATTAGTGAATATAAGGGTAGGTAAGACCCAGCGGTCGCTTTATATTAGGCAACTAGAACCGTTGTAGACGTGTACAATTTTCCCTGCTATGAATTTTCCACCCTGTTTGGGAAATCGTGCACGATAGAAGGGGGCGTGCATCAGTAGATAATTTTATTGATTTTTATTCTATTGTGCGTCTTTACCTTTTATTTATGTGTATAATTTATTTTACTACACGTACGATATATTTGTAAAGTTTTTTCGAAATTTCCTTTCTAGAATGGATCGATTTCTGGTAATAAAATGGATTAATTAACGGCAAATTGATGACATCTTCAACCAATGTCAAATAGTTTGCAACCTCTTTAAAGCGCAGCTTCCCTGGTCCGTAGGATGTAATAATAACTTGTAGTTGGCGATAATTTTATCGTAATAATAAATCCAGACCAAAAATTCGATTTTATGGTCAATCCACACATAAAATGTTATAGTTTATAGTCTGACAAGTACAAAGATCCAATTTCACGTTGTAAATGTTGTAATAGAAATTCAAATTAATTGCAATCGCAATTTTTTCACTTAATTATTTGAATACTCTTGACACAACTGAAAGAAAACTTGATCATGTTTAATAGATAATTATATCCGGCATTGTATATCCAATTAAGTTCATCAAACTGTTGAAATAATTGAACAAGTGGTTCGAAATCTTCTTCCTATATCTTTATCCAATACGTATAAGTTTTAAAGTGATTTTTTTTTTGAAAGAAAAAATCTTGTACGTGCGTGAGTCTAGATAAATAATGCCCTACAACTAATTATTTCTCATAGCTATCAGTTACTCTTTTTTCCCTTAAGGTAAACCGTTCTCGTTAACGGGTTTTGACTGGCCGAGTCGGATAATTAAACATTTCTAATTAAATCCTTCTTATATACCACACATCGTAATTTTTAAAACTTTATTATACAGTATGTTCAAATTATAATAAAGTGTCTAATAAAAATTGTATTTTGTTACAGGTCGTCCCTTCTACTAGGCCTTCTATTTATTACATTCTTTCATAGTGCGTTTAGTAGACATGTAAGTACAAATCACAAGAGGTACCATTAAAGAAATAAATATTATTATTGAAAATGTTTACATTCACAAATTGTTTTTAATGGCCTGATGTAATATTCATATACATCATGATAATTTTACAATCTTACAAATTACAATTCGATTAACACACAAACACGTAATAACACGTCGGCTATTATACTTTTTTGTGTTTTAATTTTATTAATAGTATATGCAATAAAATTGGTAAAAGTTATTACTCTCCTACACACACGTACGAAATCGATGAAATTGAAAACTTTTAAACAAGCTAAAAATTCACTTGTTAACAGTTAATTTTATTTAAAAATTGTTTACTTATCCAACACATACACACTCGAGTCTCTACATTTAAAGGCCGATTTAATAGTTTGGAGAAAACTATATTTAAATTTGCAGGACATTGATCCAGCTCCTTATTATACCTAGATTTACGATTGTTAGGTACAATGATTTTTTGCAAACGATTCCAAATTTACTCACAACATGAAAAGTAATTTAATATATTAAGAGTTGAATCGATTATTTATAACTCGTATCATATATACCTAATATATGTATACATAGACTGTTTTTCTGTCTAGACAAAGTCTAGGAAATCAAAATAGTTATTATATATGTATTTTTAACATAATTAGGATTAAATGAATATTTACAGCGAATTAGGCATTTTCGAGATCGATTTAAAAGACAGCAAGGTGCAAATCTGTATTTACCAGAAAGTTATGTAACTGATGGTGGCGATAGTCCAGATAGTCCGGATGCTGGACCATGGACCGATTGGTCAGCACCAACACCATGCTCCAGAACGTGTGGTGGTGGTGTTTCGACACAAACAAGACAATGTCAAATCAAGAATGGTTGCCGAGGACCAACAAATAAACATTTCTCTTGTAATACGCAGGTGAGTTTGATGGCGTACAAATTTTGAAATTTGTTTTATTTTGATTATGACCTTTTTTAATTCGTGCATGTGCATTTTAATGATAGTGTTAATTGCTGCAACTTGGGAGTTATTACAGGCCGGTTTAAATAAACTATTTTTATTACGGGAAAAGTATATAATATAACATTAATGTATATAATTTTCTACTTTAATGTTACTAGTTTATTATGCAGATATAAATCTTTTGCAAATAAATATATAATATTGTATTTAGAATTAGATATCAATTTTATAAAATTAGTTTTATTACAGTGTCATTGTATGGATTTTTTTATAGTTCTTCCTGTTATTTTGAGCTTTATTTATATATTGGAATGGAATTCATAAACATTTATGATATATGCAGTTTAGTATTATAATTAAATTAAAATTGAATCAAAAAATACATAAATTTAAAGATAATTTCTTTGTAGTTATACCCAAAATAATAAAATGACATGTTTATTATCATAAATAGTTTATCTTAATTAGGAAAAGCTTCAATAAAATAAATCACTAGTTTAACAAACAATTTGTAGTAAATAATAATTACGCAGCTTCATTAATTCCGAGTCATAAAACTTTTGTTAAATATGTATTTCCGCTATTATTTACACAGAAGAAAAAACTTTAAAAAAGCCATGAAAATCTAGACCAAACCTTAAACTGAGTTCAAGGCCTTTGGTACATAGTTTCATCGTATAAGTATATACTTATTATTTTTGTTCACACGTACGGTTTTTTTTATTATTATGACTATATGGTTTTGTGGATGTAATTTATGGATCGTTGTAAACGCTGCTGCATGTATATGATTAGAATCAATGAATGTCATCATTCGTAGTACAATTATGAAACTTTGAAACATCTATTATTATAGCGTTAATCAAACAAAATGTTTTGATTACAGTACGAGTAAGTTTTTTATAAAGTTAAGCTTTATTGTATGGGAAATTTGTTGTTACGAAATAAACTTCTTGATATAATTAATTAAACGGTCCATTTTAGATGTTGTTTTAAAAGTACAGAAACTTTCTGTTTAAATTTGATGTTTTTATTTTTAATTCAAGCTGTGAAGTCATTGAAAATACTTATTGTTCTAAACTAGTTAGGTAATCGTGCACAGCAGTAAAAGCTCGTTTACAATTCTAACAAAATTTTACAAGTAGGTCCTACTCCTACATAATATGAGTGATTTAAATAAAAAATTCGAAAGAATATTCATATATGGTTTCGGGTTTGTCGTCTAATCGAGCATTGAAATTTTTTACAGGATTGTCCAGATTTAGCCGATTATCGGGCCCAACAATGCTCTGAATACGATCGTGTTCCTTTCGAGGGTGTATACTACCAGTAAGTGATATAAAAGGTATAAAAAAATTAACAGCTTTGACTGCCATCAATCTCTTTCAGATGGTTGCCATATACGAAAGGGGAGAACGAATGCGAATTAAAATGTACACCGCGCGGTGAAAGATTTTATTTGCGGCATCAAATGGCCGTTGTTGATGGCACGCGATGTAATGATGATAGCTTAGATGTGTGTGTAAATGGAAAATGTCAGGTAGGTAGAAATTTTTAAGTTAAATGGTGTGAAAATGTTAAAGAGAGTTCGTTTTCTTGTCTTCCATATTAGCCAGTTGGATGCGATATGATGTTAGGTTCAACTGTACGTGAAGATCGATGCAGACAGTGTGGTGGTGATGGTAGTTCATGCAATACAATCGAAGGAGTGTTCGATAATCAAGACTTGCAAGTTGGATATAACGATATTTTATTGGTACCAGCTGGATCCACTAATGTTATCGTACACGAACAATCACCATCGAACAATTATCTTGGTAATTTAATATGCAAATTAATGTAATCTGTTTTTAATTGTAAATATTGCAGCCGTACGTAACACGACTGGTCATTATTATTTAAATGGAAATTGGCGTATTGATTTTCCACGTACTTTGGAGTTTTCCGGATGTCGTTTTCATTACGAAAGGGAACTGGAAGGTCTTTCGAAAATTGATAAATTGCGTTGTTTGGGACCAATAGATGAACCGTTATTTATTGTATTACTCTATCAAGATGTAAATCCAGGTGTTAAATATGAATACAGTGTTCCAACAAATGTTCATCTTAGTTCTGGTACTGAAACTTACGTTTGGACGTACGATACATACAGTGAATGCTCCGCTTCTTGTGGGGGTGGTATGTTATTATAAAAAAAATTGATTATTTTTTGGTAAATTATTGTTTTGGAAGGTATCCAGCAAAGGAATGTGTCTTGTGTGGGTAGAAAAACACTTCAACCAGCTGATCCAAGTCTGTGCGATCCAAATACGAAGCCGGAATCAGAGAGTCGATGCGGGGAACAGCCATGCGAAGCACAATGGGTACCACATCCGTGGGGAAATTGTTCAGTTCCATGTGGAGAGAAGGGTGGTGTACAAACTAGAGAAGTTTCCTGTCAGCAGGTCCTTTCCAATGGATATCCGAGCTTAGTTAGTCAAGATTTGTGTCAGCATTTACCAAAACCACCACAACAACAGTCCTGCAATGAGGGCCGTATTTGCGCCAAATGGCATATTGGTCCATGGAAGCCGTGCGATCATTTATGTGGTGAAGGGAAGCAAGTGCGTAAAGTGAAATGTTTCGTTAAAGATGAAGATAATAAAATTAAAGTGTTGGACGATCGAGAATGTGATGGAAGTGGACCGAAACCAGACTCAGAGAAAACTTGTAATATACGACCATGCGAAGGGGTTGACTGGGTAACGTCAGAATGGAGTGGCTGTGACAGAATTTGCGGTTTGAAAAATGAAACTCGGAAAGTGTATTGTGCTACTGCTAGTGGACAAATCTTTCCGGATGACTTGTGTGACAAAGAAGAGAAACCAGAATTGGTACGGCCATGTGAGTCAACGAATGCTTCATGCGAATATTTGTGGTATGCATCCCAGTGGAGTGAATGCTCAGTGGAATGTGGCAATGGAGTACAAACTAGGACTGTGTTCTGTGGTGTGGTTACAGGAAATGGTGTCCAAGAAGTCGAGAAAGACAAATGCGATCCATCCAAAAACTTCGAATTAATAAAAGATTGTGTTGGTGAACAGGAAACTTGCGTTGGAGAATGGTTTAGTGGACCATGGGCCGATTGTTCGAAACCTTGTGGCGGCGGAGAACGTACAAGAAAAGTTATTTGTTTGCAAAATAATCTGGTTGTTGATCCATCTAATTGTGATGCTGATAAAATTATATTCGCACAGGAAGAATGTAACACGGAGCCATGTACTGCAGACTCAATACTGCCTACCGATATCACGCATCATGTGGATGAATCCGAAGCAACAACAGTTGTACCTGTAAGCAGCTCAGAGGTGACTGTTTCGGTTGTAACCGAATTAGAAACTGAAGTTACAGAAACTGCCGCTACAGGCGAAACCACAGAAGTAGCACCAACTGAACCACCAGTTGAAAAAGAAGGAGAAACAGATGAAGATATAGAATATGAAATAGTACCAGACGACGAATGTGAGGATGGCGAATGGGTGGACGAAGAAGAATTCGTAGATGTAACACAACCACAAGGTGACGAGGAATTGGGTACAAGTACAGCCACTTCTATAGATAAGTCGAGCGAATTCTCTCTTGATGATTTAATGTTGAGTGATGGAACGTCTCCTGTTGAAGATGAGGAAGGTACAACACTGCCAACTGGTTCTGGAGACGGAGAAACTACTGTCAGCGAAGCTGTTTCTGGATCAAGCTCACCCTCATCAGATATTACTGAAGTGGAAGGATCTGGTGATACTTCAGCAACTGAAACCAGTATTAGCAGTGCTGCAACTGAAGATTTATCGAATATATTTGATGTTCCTATTAGTCCATCTGATGATACAACAGGTGCAACAGCAGTTAGTGGTGAAACGACGATTAGTAGTGGTAGTACAACGGAAGCAGTGACTGATGTTAGTGCCATATCAGGAAGCACTGAAGCAGTAAGTGGAGGAAGTGAAGCAACTACTTTAGGAGTGAGTGAAAGTTCAGAAAGTAGTACTGAAATAAGTACTAGCAGTGGTACATCAGAATTGGCAACAGAGTCATCAGAAACACCAACTCCAACACCAACAGACAGTACAAGCGATTCAACGACTTCTTCTGATCAATCTAGTACCACAGAAGATATATCCTCTGAATCAACGACTGAATTTAGTACAACAGAAGCAGTTTCAGAGACAACAGTTGAAGGAACCAGTGATTTGACAACAGAATCTTCAGCAAGTGAACAAACTACGTTAGAATCTACTGGCAGTACCACAGCAGGTTTAACAGAAGAAACAAGCAGTGCTGAAACGACGGTAGAATTTACAGGAACTACAGAATCTGTAGTAACTGAATCAACAACTGCATTTACAGGCAGTACTGAAACTACATTGGAATTTACTGGCAGTACAGAAGCAACATCAGAAGCTGGAAGCACCGAAAGTACAATACTGTTTACTGGAAGTACAGAAAGTACAGTAGAATTTACTGGAAGTACAGAATCAACTACAATTGGAAGTACCGAATCAGGAGCCACTGAATTAACTACAGAATTTGATATTTGGTCTTCTACAACAGAAAGTGGAGCTACTGAAGAGACCACATCGTCAGAGTTATGGGAAACAACATCAATAACAGACATTTTTGAAACAATGAAACCAAGAATGTGCAAGAGACGTAAATTGAAGAGTTGTAAAAAAACGAAATATGGCTGTTGTTGGGATCAAATTACAGCCGCTAAAGGGCCATTCGATAAAGGCTGTCCTACACCGAAAACGTGCAAAGAAACAGTATTTGGATGTTGTGAGGATGGCGTATCACAAGCACTTGGTCCTAAATTCAAAGGTTGTCCACCAACACATTGTAATGAAACATTATTTGGATGTTGTCCGGATAAAAAAACACCAGCTGAAGGAAATAATAAAGAAGGATGTCCACCACCACCACCAAAGTGTCTTAAATCGAGATATGGATGTTGTAAAGATAATGTTACAGCTGCAAAGGGTCCTAAACAGAAAGGATGTGAAAAAACAACAACAACGGAAAAACCACCCCCAGGAGGTTGCTCTAACAGTACATACGGCTGTTGTCCAGATGGTATCAAAGTGGCCAAAGGAGAAAACTTTAAAGGATGTGACATTATTAAAGATAAATGCACGGAATCGTACTTTGGATGCTGTCCTGATGGAAAAACTTCTGCTACTGGCCCAGCTTATCAAGGCTGTGAAACGCCATGTTCTAACAGTTCTTATGGCTGTTGCCCTGATGGTATTACGCCCGCTCATGGCTATCAAAGAGAAGGATGCTGTCTTAATGAAACGTACGGATGTTGTCCTGACAATATAACTCCAGCAAGAGGTCCGCAATTTTATGGATGCGGTTGCCAATATTCGCCATATGGATGTTGTCCGGATAATAAAACTGCAGCACGATATTATAACAACGATGGATGTGGATGCCAATACACTGAACATGGATGCTGTCCAGATAATTTCACGCCTGCACATGGACCGGATTATCAAGGATGTTTATGTCATACTTATCAATTTGGATGCTGTCCAGATGGAGTTACCACTGCTCAAGGACCTCATCAACAAGGTAAGCATTACTTTTACGTGTTAGTGAATAAATCAGAAAAATTTTAAAATTTTTAAAACTTTTAATGCATTCATTTGCGGACTATTTGTACGTATAAAGCTTTCATTCTAAAAACTACATATTAGACAACAAAAACTCTTATATTTAGGGTGTGGATGTAGAAACAGCGAATTTGGATGCTGTTCTGATGAAAAAACTCCAGCAACTGGTCCAAATATGGCTGGATGTGGCTGTGATGCATCCAAATATGGATGCTGTTTAGATGGACGGTCTGAAGCTCAGGGTGATAACTTTGAAGGATGCGATCATATTCCACCGAACTATCAAGGTAAATTATAGTTACATGTTTAAATTATTGTTACATGTTTGAAGTGGTAATTGGAGCTCTACCTTAATTTCTAGCAAGCTGTTCAATGCAAAAAGAACGAGGCTCTTGTAGAAATTACACTGTTAAATGGTTCTTTGATATGGATTACGGTGGTTGTTCACGATTCTGGTACGGTGGTTGTGATGGTAATGATAATCGATTCAAATCGAAAGAAGAATGTGATTCAGTTTGTGTTAATCCTGATAAATACGGTGTGATCCTGTTTTTACTGTACTAAAAGTACAATATAATGTTTTTTGTCCATATATTTTAGATAGATGTAATTTACCAAAAGTTCCTGGTCCTTGTAAAGGCTATTATCCTCAATGGTATTACGATAGAGAAGAAAAACGTTGTACACAATTTATATATGGTGGTTGCTTAGGAAATAATAATCGATTTGAAACGCTTGAAGAATGTGCACAACTCTGTGTAAGAGATAGTAGTGTAGATACTTGTGAACAATCGCAACAACCAGGCCCTTGTGGCGGACAATATCGAAGATATTACTACGACAAATCGAGTGGACAGTGCAGAGAATTCATCTATGGTGGATGTAAAGGAAACAACAACAACTTCCCTACAATGGAAGCTTGTAAACAACAATGTGCGGCACCAGGACACAAAAAAGGTAAGGATTTAGAACGCATGTTTGTGTACGCATGTATTTGCATGTATGGTATTAGAAATTGCTTTGGTTGAGGGTAAAAATTATTTCTTATATTGTTATGCATTAGATTATTGCTCTTTACCAAGAGCTCAGGGTAATTGTACTGCACGAGAACCTAGATGGTACTATGATATACCAGAAAAACGTTGTATACCATTTTATTATTCCGGTTGTAATGGTAACAACAATAATTTCAATAGTAAAGAAGCATGCGAAGTTGATTGTCCTCCAGAAATTGGTGAGTCCTTTTCCATCTTCAGTAATAGTAATAATTTCTTTCAAAATAATTCGCATGTTACAAAACTAAGAATTTAAATTGAGGGTGTTAATTTATGAGCATTTTTTTTTAATAATTTAGTGAAAGATACGTGCCACTTACCTGCAGAAATAGGTGCATGCGGCAACTACGTTCAACGATGGTACTACGACACAAAAGAAAAAGCTTGTAGACAATTTTACTATGGTGGTTGCGAAGGAAACGATAATAACTTTATGTCTGAACAGGATTGTTTACAAAGATGCAAGCAAGAAGTAACATCTCCGCAACCAGAGCCACAACAACGGCCACAGCCATCACAACAACGTCCGGATCAACCCCAACCTTTTGATCAAGGTAAGACAAATAATCTTTGATGAATGTAGACTTAATAATAAGATCGCATAGCACACTGTTTTCTACCCAGCGATACCGGCCGTTGCCGGAATGGTACACTGCGATACTTTTACGATCGTGCTGATGGCGTTTGCAAGGGCTTCACATATGGTGGCTGCGAAGGCAATAACAACAATTTCAATTCAATTGAAGAGTGCTTACAAAATTGTGGAAATTCACAAGGTTGAATAATCAGTAAAATTTTCTAAAAATTATCTTTATAAAAAAAATCTTCAGATCTCTGTAGTTTGCCAGTGGTTGTTGGTCCATGCGATGGAGAATATCCCAGCTATTTCTACGATCAAGTATCTGACACCTGTAAAGAATTCCGATATGGAGGCTGTGGTGGCAACTATAATCGTTTCGAAAGTCGTGAATCATGCGAACAACGTTGCAGACGTTCTAAAGAATCACCGACTACACCAGTATATCGTCCAAGTGATGATGTTGCAATTTGTTACGAGCCAGCAGATTATGGAACCTGCTCAGAAAGCTACTCAGCGTACTTCTTCAATGCCTCTGCCAGTTCTTGTGCTGTATTTACCTACAGTGGATGCGGTGGTAATGGAAATCGATTTAATAGTGAAGAACAATGCGAACGGCAGTGTGGTTCTTTCCGAGGACAAGGTAATAGTCATTTTTTTTTTATTCACTTTATATAAAAACATATTTTTGATTAGATGTGTGCAATTTATCGCGTGACACTGGACCATGTCGAGGTTATTTCGTAAAATACTATTATGATAAAGAAGCAGCGGTTTGTAGTCAATTTGCTTATGGTGGTTGCGGCGGTAATGGTAATCGATTTAGTTCGTACGAAGAATGTCAGTCGTTGTGTTTGACTCATCAAGAAAACAAACCAAATGTTTCATCAACAGGTACAAATAATTTTTTACCTTGAAATAACACTGCTCCTTCTTATTTTATTCAATTTCTATAACAATTCCCACAAATTTTCTTTCAATCCTTCAGACATATGTAAATTGCCTGTTGATGTGGGCTCCTGTGAAGGTGGTTACCACAAACGATGGTATTTTGATAATTTACGTGGTGAATGTATAGCATTTATTTATACTGGTTGTGGTGGTAATTTCAACAATTTCAAATCATTCCAACAGTGTATTAACAGCTGTAAACAATATTTAACGCCCACTGAGGCTCGTAAGTTCTTGTTTGAATCAAATTTTTATATACCACCACCATTTCTTCAGTTTTCACGCTAACAAACCATAATAAGCACCAAATAAATTAAATGCACTTGTACTACCAAATTTATTAGAAGTTAATACATTCCAAGTCATTAAGAAATCGATGATTTTCCAGCTATACCACTGCCTGATAATGGAATGCCACCACATGAATGTCAAGTAGTATTCGATGAATGTACAAGAATGTCGTGCGAGTATGGAATTGATGCGTACGTGGATGAAAATCAGTGCAATCGTTGTATGTGCCATGATCCATGTAAAGATGTTATTTGTCCTGAAGGTACTCGATGCGCTGTCGATTTGAACTACAATAATAATGGTTCGTCAAGTAAATCAGAGTATATAACAAATTGTCGATCAGAAAACAAACCTGGATCCTGTCCACATTTGGAGCAAAGTCAATATAATTGTGATCGTGAATGTGAAAGTGATGCTGAATGTCGCTTTGACCTAAAATGCTGTTCAAATGGTTGTGGTACTTCTTGTGTTACACCAGTAGTTCCAGCTGAATTATTCACACAACCTTATTATCAACCAGCTTACACGATTGGACCGATAGAAGCTGGATGTAATTTAAATTTTTTAATGTATCTAATTCTTTTAATCATAATTTTCAATTTAAAAATAGATCAACCACCAACTGTAGACGTAAAAACTTATGAGCCAGAGGTGAAAGGTCTTCTAGGCGATTATGTAATCTTAAATTGTGCCATAACTGGAAATCCCAATCCTAGAATAAGTTGGAGTAAAGATGGTTTACAGATTGATGGAACACAGCCGAGATATCGTTTAAAATTGGACCAAACTTTACAGATATTAACATTACATAAAACTGATTCGGGTATTTATTTGTGTACAGCTAGTAATGAAGCTGGCCCACCAATTACGAATCAAATACAACTTAATGTGATAGGTAAGAAATCCGTATCCGTAGTTGAAAATGTAGTTAATTGTGTTATATAACGTTTTGAACTAATTTATTAACATTTATGTTTTTTCGTAATAATTAACTAACAACTAAACAATATGCATGTAGATTCAGAACCTAGACCTGCCACTGTATTAGAACCAATGGATGATGGTCAACCAGAAACAGTAGTTTCATTAAACGCTCCTGCAACAATTAATTGTTTCGCTCTCGGTTATCCTTACCCTGCAGTAACATGGTGGAAAGATGATAGTTTAATTCCATTAAAAAATAACGAATTCGAAGTGCGTAAAGACTATTCTCTTGTTATACATTCAGTACAATTGCACAATCTCGGTATATATACTTGTCAAGCGTATAATGGTGTTGGAAAAGCGGCTAGTTGGTCAGTTACTGTAAAAGCCAAAGGGCCTTATTATAGTAACGATCCTAATGATCAGAGATATATGCAGTATATTGTAAATCCACCAGAAGAGCCATTGCGACCTGAATATCCTTATAGACCCCATCAAATTCAATCTACCCCACCACCACAACCTCCTGTTTATCCTAATTATAATCAAGAACCTAATGAAATCGTGCCTGAACTTCCAAGACCTGGTGTTGGACAATATAATGGTTTGTAATTTGTACTTTTTGGCTATTGGTGCGATGCTTTATTTTAATTGCGTAGCTTTAATGCGATTTTTTTATAATTTGCAATTAAATGTTATTTTCACTTGATTTGGGTTTAGATCCTGTGCAAGTTAATATCAGCGTAAGCAACAATAATTTCCCTGTTGGAGGCAGTATTTCACTGCCATGTGATGTGAGAGGCTATCCACCACCACAAGTACAGTGGTATAAAGATGGTGTACCTCTTGAAACGTCTCAGAGGATTCACATTTCAGGTAATGCGTTGTTTGCAGGTTTTAGTGTTTTTTTAATTTTGCTTTATTTAATAGACTATCGACTGACTATTGATGAAGCTACTGAAGCCGACTCAGGCGATTATTCTTGCGAAGCAGCAAACGATTATCATCGAGCCTCAAGTTCTGTGCGTATTGTCGTTGAAAGTACTTATATCGATCCATCTTGTACAGATAGTAGACATTTGGCGAATTGTAATTTAATAGTAAAAGCTAATTATTGTTCACATCGATATTATGCGAAATTCTGTTGTCGTTCATGTACAGAAGCTGGTTTATTACCATCACGTGGTAACAGCAAACAAGAAGCATTACAAAATAACTTAGTTTAATTCACATAAAATATTGTATTGTTCACTAGTCTTTTTTATAAGTTGTAAGTGTATTATTATTAGAAATTTCCTGTTTTAAGTTGCATCTTTTAAATCATGCCAAATTATTGTAACAGTATTGTGACCAATTCTTTTTTCGATAGTTCTGTGCAATGTATGAATTTAATTTGTATATAATTTTTAACAATAATTTATATAAGATTTTTAATGTAAAAATGAATGTGTTCAAATACATTAACCAATTTTTTTATCAATTTATTACCTATTTCAATTATTCCTATATCCTCAAGAAATAAAAACAATCAGTTTAAATATAATACTATTCATCCATTTTTATTAAAACCCAAATTTATACAGCTTCATATTTTTTCTTACTAAAACAAGAGTATGTGAAAAAATAATATAATATAAACGAAAACAGAAGCGAAAACAAAGAAACTAATGATAATTAAAACATATTATATTAAGTGATTCACTTAAAAATATTTACAATAAGATATAACAATACCGTGTGTGGTCAGGCTGGTCACGGACCAGCGCGCGATCATACATAATATATTATTATAAGAAAATAGGATCTCTACGAGAAGCAGGCTGATTTCTACAATAAAACATAAATACAATCAATTTTGCAACATCATTTTTCTTTTTTTTTATTCAATGGAGTAATGGGAATCTTTTTATTAATAATATGAGTGAATCTTAGGTGGAGGAGCATCTTAACAACCATTTATTAGTTAATTTAAAAACTGAAAATATAAAATTTGACTCCATTATTATATAGCAATAGGCTCTAATTAACAAACTTTATACAATAAACCGAAATTATTTTTAAACTAAATACATAGTTTTGTTTTTATTTTATTTTTTGAAAAAACGTTTACAATCGTGAGTTGTAGTCATGTTGTGTATTGAGCACGACTGGTATGATGACACATAACACGATATTATAACAACACAGTTACAATCTAGCTAAACCTAAGTGTTTTTTCTCTTGAAGCCTAAATAATATACTATAATCCGTTCATTCACATCGAGGACGCACGCTCGCGCGCTACTGAGTTCTTTTGTGAGTTTTTTTTTATAAATCGGACAAAGCTTGAACGGATTTGACCAACCAACAACTAGTCAAAATTACCATTCAAACTCTATTACCAAATTATTAAAATTTATTGTTTTTCATTTTGAACAGATGATTTTTCCATTTCCCAAACTAAGGCAGATAGTTTTCAACGTGGAATGTATGAAAACGCACTATTTTCATTTAATTTCTTTGCATCTAAAATTAATTTTCATTGTTTTTGGGGAGACGTTTAATAAAATTTTTAGACTGCCACATCTTAATCGTTTTTTTTTTGTTTGTTTAAAATATTTATTTTATATTATTTTTATATAATAAATAGCTAAAAGGGTGTGCGAAATTGACTGAGAAACTCTTGTATCTTATATATTTTTTAATATTGTTTTATACCCCTCCCCCATATATGTATGTATATATATATTTTATAAATCGGTCATTTTCGCACACAAATTTCTTATTACTTATAATTAAAACTGCTTAAGCAGCAAAATTTACTAGAAATAGCAACAGGTTTTTTTTTGTATTTTAATATATACTTTTTGTTAATTTGTTTGTACAACAAACCGATAGAGAAAGACATTGTATTGGCCTGATTTTGTGCTTACACAAATTCTTATATATTTACTATGTATAATGTTTTTTGTTGCGATTAAAGCCACACAGTTACAAGTAAAGAGAGAATGTGATTTTTGAAATGTGAAACATAAAATATATAAACGATAAATCATTTACGAATGCCTTCCACTATCGAAAAAACATAACTATGTGACCTGTGCGGGCCTCCTGTTAAGATGGCACGCAATAGCCACCAAGTGGCAGTTTATTATGGAGGCTTTTAATAATATGTTTCCTGTTCTAACCAACCACCAGGTTTACGTCTAAGATAGAATCTTCTTGTTTCATCGTAAATGAAGATGGATAACATGAATGGAATTGCTGGCAACCACCATACAAACCTAAACAAGTAAATTTCCAATAAAAAGTTTCATTATTATGATAAATTTTAAAATTTACTTAAGTGGGAACATGCGCAATCCTTTGTCCATTCCTGGCGTGTAAGATAAGAAGGCAGCAAGAGCTGTTTCGAATATTAAACCAAAGTTTAATGCCCAATTTCGCATTCCTTGATGTAAAATTGAATTACGTCTTGTTTTACATATAATCAAATCAGCCCATTGGACCACTACAATTGATACAAAGAAGGCTGTATGGCAGGTGTATTCAAGAGTTTTTCGGTCGCGATAAGTCTGCGGAAATATTTTATTTATATAATATGTCTTTTGAATAATTTCATTTCAAATGTACCCATTCTTGGCCATAAGAATCAGTTAAGTCGTTGACTGCTTTCGAATCCCATTGTTTTCGTATACCAAATAGTTTTGTTGGTAAAAATCCATTTTCGGCCATAATTACAAAATATACAAAGAATCCTGCAGCTGCTTGAATCATACCAATTTGTCCATATGCCATGGAAATGAGCCTATATAAACAGTTTTATTAAATTAAACACTACAATATACCACTGAAATCATTTAAAACAATTTTTAAGCAATCATTTTACTAAATAAATTCTATATTCATCTTTACAAGTTTTATTGTACATATGTAGTTATATGGTAGTTGCTTAAAAATTATTTAAACTATAATACTTACACGACACCCACATTCCACATAAATTTATTATTAAATCATGCTAATATAACAAAACAAATTAACATTTAAGCATGCAATTTATATACATTACGTTTGTTACCATTTTGTACTTGTTTAGTATATCGTTAAATATATTTAAAATTTCAAAACATTTAATAATAAAGGTTTAATTAAAGCCGTGTTAGAGGTCAAAAGATCTAATTAAAAATATAAAAATAATTTCAGAGAATACACGTTCTATTTTAAATTTTATGTGTTGTAATAAAATTTTTAATTAGACCCACTAACAATAAATCGATTATGATTATGACAATCTAAAACGAGCTTTATCTAAAAAAATATTAACGATATACTTGTAATTAGGTAGTAAGTTTTACTTTACTGCGTTATTTATAAGGCCAATTATAAGGACCGAAAATAGGATAAATATTGTATGATTCTTTGAATTTATTACTTACTTTTTCATTTATTTTTGAACTTTGAAATAAGAAGAAAATCTTTTAGAGATTTAAGAAGAAAAAATTGATAAATTCTATTTGATTCTACTGAGAAAATGTGCGAATATTGACAATAATACAAATTTAAACTACAGATTTAAAGTATTTTCAGTAAAGCTACAGTTTAGAACAATTTTTAGGATTTTATAATGGTTAATCAAATTTCTAGTCTACGTAAAAAAGTTTATAGTTCTAATGAGAAAACATTTTCCAAAGAAGCATACCAGAAGATGGATTTAATTTCAGTAACTTTTTTTGCGTAATTTCATGCATATAAAAGAAAACCTCTACACAATATTTACTATAACTGGAAAATTCTTGTTTTATATATAATTTTATTGTCTAGAAAACAAGAAAATTTAACAGATTGTCTATGTTGAAGGCAGACATATTTTAAAAATTCAAAATAAAACAAAAAAACTCAAAGAAACGGTTCTAAAGAAGTTGCAGAGTGCACTACAGTGCTCTACGCGCATCACACAAACTATACCTCGGCAGAAAAATGAAATTTTTCATATAAAAATAAAGAAAAACTTTCATTTATTACAACTACAAGAATTTAGATAAACCTAAACCTAAAAAAAATTCTAAAGAAGTGAAAATAAAGGACAACTACGTTTTCGTGTATTTGTGAGAAAATACAGTCTAGTCTGCCAACAAATAGATTTCAATGGACAAGTTGATAAAAAAAATCCAAATTTGCATTTTCAACTTAGATACACTTGTCCATTCAAAAGAAAAATACGAAGGATTTAAACTGTGAAGGAAATTGACATTAACAGAAATTAAAACAAAAAAGAGAAATTGTTGGTGGGTGAATTTGGACGCGAATATTGTTAATAAAACATTGATATTAAGAATAAATTGTGCCGAGGTAGTTGTTGTGGTGTGCGAAGCCGGCACGACACCGATTCAGTGACCCACCTGCGATTAACCAGGTTGTCCCTATACGGGTCGCGCGGCTGACGTTTCATTATGTCCGACTCCGGAGCCTCATAAGCCAGAGAAATAGCAGGCACCTATATAGAGAGTTAGCCGCACCAAAAAAGAGCGGCAGCGCAATAATAAAAGTTAGTAGTAGACAAATGATTTACATGCATTTACATCTTTTTCATCTATTATCTTTTTTCATATAATATTTTATAAAAATTAACTATCATTACAATAAAGTTTATTCTTTAAACACTATTCCAGTATTTATGTTAAGTAAAAAACTGTTATAAATGTTAGAATATAATAGTGTGTAGAGGAGGAAAATGTGAAGGAACGGTGATTGAAAAATGTTTACTAAATTATTTTGATGTCTTTTTTATTTTGGGGGGGTGCAAAATGATGGAGAAGAGTGGCAGCAAAAGAATGGTGAAAAGCTAAAAGCATATAGAGTTTTTCAGGAATACATACTCTTATACATACTTACCAAATAAAAATACATTATCGAACAAATTTAGAATGAGAACTTTTTATTGGCAAGGAAAAGCTTATTATAGGCAGAGACAAATTTTTTTATCATTTCAACATTGATTCACATAAACAGACAAACATTCAATCAATCAATATGTATACTATAGATATATGTATTTTGTGTGAAAATAAAAATTAAAGCAAAATGATAGCACACACACTAAAACAATGGAGACAGCAGAAGTTTCACATACTTATTTTTGGCCAGATTGACGACCACGAGACAAAAAATAAAGATAAAATCGAACAAAAATATAGAGGAAAATATGATTTGAAAATTTCCATAGAGAGAGAAATATAAAATAATGAAAAGAAAATAAAGACGTGTTTGATTTTTTTTCTTTAGATATTATTTACCTTTCATTAACCAGTTTGTCACTGAAAGGATTTCTAGGACGACGCTTCATAATATCAGATTCTGCCTCCTCATAGGCCAGGGAAATGGCTGGAACCTGAGCTCCGTCCAAACAAACAACACATCAACACAAAAACAAAACAAAAACAAATGTACCAACAAAAATAAATCAGAATTAAAAACAATCATACATAATTACGGAACGGTAATTGAACGAAAGACAAAAAAAATCTGGGACAAAATGAATGGGTTTGGAACACATTTACATGCTAGCACCTCCTTGTCTTTTTCCTAGGCGTCTTTTTCAGATTCAAATCAACTTGATTATTTAATCAGCCTTTTTGAGTTGAGACTCTAATATAAATCCCAAAAAAAAACCTAGATCAGCAGCAAGGCTAAGTGCTAAGCGAGAGCAACTACGCGAATTGCGTGAATAATGATTATAGAACAGAGGAAAATGGTTCGTGTATATTTGTGTCAATTTGTATTCCTATTATAAAACCAAAAACAAAGACCAATAAAATAAAAATGTTTATAGTATGTAACACCCCAATTTTCTATACTAAATTACTATTTATAATAAATGTATAATTTATACTTTTGTTAATGAAAAATCACAAAACTTCCAAATTACATGCATTTCAGTTTAGTATTATACAAATTTTAGTAGGCATCAGATGATAAACCCGTTAGCTGTACCCCAAAAATATATACAATAGTTAGTTAAAACAAAAAAAAAATTAATTTAAGACAAAACAAAAATAAAAATAAAATAAAATAAAACTGCACCTAGCATTGACAAGTTTATCATTCTGGGGATCTCTTGGTGGTCTCTTCATTATATCAGATTCAGCTTCTTCATATGCCAAAGAAATGGCAGGAACCTGTATTAGTTCATTTTTTATAAGAAAATAAAATTAAATCAAGATAAAAATGAAACCTAAACCTAAATTAAATCGAATTTTTAAATTGTCCGGTCAGGAATTCGATGATTAAGTAACTAAAATGATGCAAATGTTTAAAGTTTTGTATCAGTTTAGTTTTAGTTTAAGATGTTGTAGAAGCGTATTCAAGTGTTGTAAAATTAAAATAAAATGTATATATTTTAAAGAGAAAAACCATAGCAGAAAACCAGATTTTGTTTATAATTTAACATACCTTTTTCTGAACTATGTATTGTGTGTATCCGACTTAAAATGTTTATCTTTAAAATCATAATGAAATATAAATCTACTTTTAAATATTACTCAAATAAGACTAGCTACTAAACAAAAATTAAATGTAAATAAAATCAATCAATAGACAGTTTTAGTAATATAAATTGTGTCAAGAATAATAAATTAAACCGAGCCTAAATATATAATAATAAAAGTGCATATATTGATAATAATAAAATATAATAATATAATGTAAAAACTGTTTTTATAAGTCTACATGCGGTATAATTTTTGGAAATAAATTTTCTTGGAGAATCTTTTTTAAATTTTTATACCTTTCATTTACTAATTTATCTGCGTACGGGTCACGGGGCCGTCGTTTCATAATGTCGGACTCGGCTTTTTCGTAAGCCAATGAAATGGCAGGTACCTTTAGTATTAAAATGAAATGAACAATTTTCAAAAATACTCTGATGCCTTATACATATATCATTTTTTTCGTATGAAAAATTCTGGGTGTATTTCATTACTTATAATTGTTTTCAATTTAAATATACTTTAAATATAATAAATTTTTAAACTAAGTATAATAGTTTTTATAAAATATAAACAAAAATGAATTACTCACCATATCAGTTCCAAGATCGATGCATAAAATTGTAACTGTACCAAGTGGTAATGGAATGTCACACAGGATGAATGCAAGGAAAGGTGAAATTTCAGGAATGTTGGAAGTTAATGTGTATGCGATGGATTTTTTCAAATTGTCGAAAATTAAACGTCCCTCTTCCACACCAGTTACAATTGATGCGAAATTATCGTCGAGAAGAATCATGTCGGCTGCTTGTTTGGACACATCTGAACCAGCAATGCCCATGGCTACACCAATATCGGCTTTCTTTAAGGCAGGGGAATCGTTAACACCATCGCCTGATGAGTAAAAACGATTTTTTTTTATTTACCAATTGAGAAAACGCCTCAAAACCGCGGCCTTACCTGTGACTGCAACAATGGCCCCCATTCGTTGACACCCTTCCACAATAATCAACTTCTGTTGTGGTGAAGTTCTAGCGAACACAATTTCCGTATGATATCTCAAAATTTCGTCAAGTTGGTCTGATGACAAATCACGTAAATCGGATCCATGTACAACAGCTGCTTTAGCTTCACGTGGATTCACTTCCGATACCGGTATATTCAAACGTTGTGCAATATCTTCAACAGTTTCATTACCCTCCGATATGATGCCAACAGATTTGGCAATAGCTTTCGCTGTAATTGGATGATCACCAGTTACCATAATAACTTTAATACCAGCACTGCGACATTTTGCAACTGCGTCCGGTACAGCAGCACGTGGTGGATCAATCATAGACATAAGACCAACGAAACGTAGCCCATCAAGTGGGAAATTTGGATCATCAGAATTGAATTTATAACCAGTTGGATATTTATCAGTTGGTAACATGAAATCACAGAAACCTAATACACGTTCACCAAGTCCACCCAATTCCAAATATGCATTATTGAAAGCCTCTTTCATTTCTTCATCCAACACTTTTTCTTTACCGCAAATGAATATGGAACTACAACGTTCCAAAATACGTTCTGGAGCACCTTTCATCACCAATATATGTCTAGGATCGTTTGGATCTTCATTTTCATGTATCGATACTTGATATTTATTTGTTGAATTGAACGGTACTTCACAGATTTTCTTATTTTTACGTCTGATAGCCATCACATCACCCAATGCCAATTCCATACATTTCAACAATGCAGCTTCTGAAGCATCACCATTCACTTCTCGCTTCAATATTGATACACTATCTTGTCCTGGTTTGAATTCAGCACGATTGCACAACGTTGCAATACGACTTAAAGCTTTAAATCCTGGACTTGTGCGATCGTATTGTACACCAGATTGATCTTCTGTTGTATCAGCTTCAATAATTTGATTATCGAACCACATATGGGCCACAGTCATACGATTTTGTGTTAAAGTACCAGTTTTATCTGAACAAATCGTACTAGTCGATCCTAATGTTTCAACAGCTTCCAAATTCTTCACTAAACAATTCTTCGATGCCATACGTTTAGCAGTTAATGTTAGACATACAGTTACAGTGGCAAGCAGACCTTCTGGCACGTTTGCTACAATAATACCAATTAAGAAAATGACAGCATCTAGCCAATGGTAGCCCAAAATGAAAGCAATTACGAAGAATGTAACACCGAGGAATACAGCTACGCCGGTAATAAGTTGAATGAAATGATGGATTTCTTTGGCGATTGGTGTTTCGCCGGTATCTAAACCGGATGCCAAACCGGCAATACGGCCCATGACAGTATTATCACCACAACTAATTACAACACCTTTGGCAGTGCCCTCTACTGCATTTGTTGAAAAGAATGCTAAATTTTTCGTTTCTAATGGATTCTCGTGTGTGAATTCGGGGCTGCGACTTTGTGGCTCTGATTCACCAGTTAATGATGAATTGTCGACTTTGAAGCCGCGCGATTCAATTATACGAATGTCGGCCGGTATACGATCTCCGAATTTCACTTCAACAACATCACCCAATACCAAATCTTCGGCACGTAATGTAAGTTTTTCACCTTCACGTAATACGGTGGCAAATTGTGGTACCATGTTTTTGAAAGATTCCATAATTTTGGAACTTTTACTTTCTTGATAATAAGAAAATATACCTAAAAGATTTTTTAAAATAAAGTATATTATGAATTTTTTTCCTTTGGAAAATATCTTGCCTGTAACGATAACAACGGCAGCTAATACGATGCCAAGATATAGATTATCATCGGCTGGTTCTTCTACTGTACTAGCCTGAATTGAATAGGCAATAAAACAGAGAATCGCACCGATCCATAATAATAGAGCGAAACCACCAAATAAGTTTTTACAAAATTTCACCCATTCTGGTGTCGTTTTTGGTGGTGTAAGTGCATTGGGTCCGTCCCTGTCCAAATTTTCTTTCGCTTTCGCATGACTAAGGCCCTAAATTCAAAATACCAAATACATATAGTATGGTAAATGGTAATAGTTACAATTTTTTTTTCAACATACATTTTCTGGATGTGTTTGAAACCGTTGATATAATTCTTCTGGTGAGATTTTATGATAATCAATATCCAATTCCTGTTTTAAATCATCTAAATCATCTGCTTTTCTCACTTTCTTCACTTTTCTTCGAGACTATAGAGAGAAATTCATTTTAAGCAAATTTATTTAACAATTGTTGAGAGTCTTTCTATTACTACATTGAAGACTCTCAAATTGTAAATGCAATCTAGAAAAGCAGGGAAATTTCAGGAAAATTGTTAGAATAATACATGCAGTCATAAGGTTCATGCATAGATAAAATTTATTTTTATTACCCAACATATATAAACGTACATAAACATGTACTAATTGAAATTAGAATTAATTATATACCTGTTTTTTTATTATTTACTAGAAAATTGTGTTATATAATTTAAATAAACAAAGTTGAAGTTAAATAATAAAGAAAATTCGTCAACAACACTGTTGTGAAACAATTTACGAGTATTTAAATATTTGGAACGCACATTTTAATTATAGCCAAAATATAAAGTTTCCAACAGAAATTTGAAGAAAATCCACCACCCAATCCAATAGAAGTAATTTGTGAGATATTTTTATCGATATTGTGCATTTTTAAAAACTTTAGTGTCTTTTATACCTTTGCTCTTCCATCGGCCGTTTTGTTGTCATCATAGTTGGATGGAATTGTGGCCACTCGATACGAATCAGAACGTCCGTGCTGGAAAAAAAACGTCCACTACAAGCTAAAAAGTGTTCTTTCTCTCTAAATACATACCCAGGGACCCGATTTTCGAAAATTTTTAATACATTTAATATAATAAAATCATGCTCAACTTTTACAAGACCAAATTAACATAAAATCTTTTTTATTATAAAAATTCATTAATCAAAAAGCATGCAAAAGATTGGTTAATTTTAGTCGCAATTTGGTGCCAAAACTATAAATACAACATTTTATATTTTTAGTATTAAACTTTAATCAAAAAACTAACGAAATAACATGTGTTTACCAACAGAAGTTAAAAAAATTTTATACTTTTTAAAAAATAAAGGTCATTGCGAAAGAATTGTACATTTGATATGTTTTAACATAAGCACAAGGCCATAATAAAACACATTTCATAAATGAAATTGATATTACATAGTAGTATTTTAATTGAATAAATGTTTCCTATATACACCATCGTCATTATAAAAGGAAGTTTTATAAAATGAACTGTTTTGTTAATAAAAAAATTTGGCCACTTTTATACAATGCCAAAATTATTAAGGTACTTAATATATTCAAACGAATTCAAACCAAAACTGGTTATCTTAAAGTGAATTTTACCACCTGGACTCAAGTGAAGCAGTATTGATTTTCTTCATTTTCCATAAAGGATCAATTTTAATTTTATAATACTCGTATGTTACAGAAAACTACTCGGTAAACAGTCTTTGACCTATTTCTCTAGATAATAATGACATATTCATAATATCATTGATTTATCTATAAAAATGTAAAAAATTTAAACCACAATCGTTAAATTTCACCAGTTAGCTGAAAGATTCCTTAAAGTTTAATACTAAAATCATCCTCTAGTACACATTTTACAAAAAGTATTACATAAATGCATAGATCAATAACTATTGAGAAAGCGCCTTGGTATTTTTTGGAGGATAATCTAATTGCATTTCAATACTATAATGCCATTTTCAACACATACCTCCCCCATTATTTATTTATTTTGCTAGAGGGTGTAATTTATATATCCTGTATATGGGGAGTGAGTATCTGTTAAATGTAGAACACCTTCATGAGATGTTAACAACAAAATTCACCAACAAACAAACGACCACAAATCTATCTCGCTAAGAGCACGGGCGCGGACTCACTAAAAATTCCTTTTGGAACGGCGTCGTTGCGCTGCCGCGGCACGTATTGAGCGTCCATGACGTCACACTGCGGACCCTCTAAGCAAGCGACGTCGACGCGACGCCAAGCCGTATGTACGACCCCTTGTCACAAAATGGGTGCAACAAAGACCAACGAGATGATAAAGGACAACATACTATATTTGTATACCAAAGGGATTCTTTTGCAAGACCCATAAAGTTATATTTCGTATGAATTTCAGTTTGTGCATTAATAGGTGTGGTAAAAATTGTCAAATATATGCATTTTGACTACCTTACGGCTTTTGCACCCCCTATTGTCGCGTCATATACACATTTGACGTTGATCTTACGAGAATACCACGAACATCTGATGATTTTTAATACCAGAAACAATTTTTTTAAAGCTTTACTAGACCATGAAATGTACAACTTCCCTACCCTTTTAATCTATTTTTATCCAGTTGCATTTTGTTATCAAATTATATTTTTAAACATGAAAAATTGTTTCTTGCACGCGACATAAAAGTCATTTAATTAAAAATTTAGACGAGCCCTTCAATTTGTACATGTTGCTCCAAATGCTTACTTGAATTCTAATAAAAAAAAACGACTTTAACATTAAAACTTGAGCTTTTTTCAAGTTTTAATCAAAAACAGTGGTGCGAAAAAGTTTAAAGTTCAGTTTATTCAATAATATATAAAATAGTTTTGATGTACAAAGTTAAATATCAAGCCGATTATTACGTATATAAGTGAAAAGTACATAATTAGTTAATTATAGATATAATATCATACCCGTATATTTATGTTTATCAAATATACCTACCTACTCGTAGATAAGATCTGTAGATTCTAATAACTAAATGGAATAAAATTGCATGAACTAATTTAATAATTTTAATAGCTTCACACTTTTTTGAAATAATTTTATAATATTTGAAAATATTTTATTTGTTTTACATTTTATGAAATGTTTGTTATTCTATGGTTTAACAAATCATAATAAAATCAATAAATAATTCTAAATTTACTCAATGTTCACATAATGAATTCACGTAATTTGTGTGTAATTGAATTTACCTATTCATTATCACATTACTATATACCTACGAACATTACGAATAAATGCACTCAACATAGATTTTATTATTTAAAAATTATAAATAGTTAAGACATTTTTTGGCAACAGTTTTCATATATTTTTGGCAGAAAAGTATATAAAATAACTGATTTATAGCACCAAATCGTACTGAATCATGCACAGTTTCCAATTTAGAAAAATAACAACAAATTTCCGGTGTGCAATCCTTTATAACAAATGAATCATTTCTACTAAGTTGTTAAAATTGTCTACGAAATGCATTTTACATATGAATCACGTATCAAAAGTATTGCACTTGAAAAACAGAAATCCTATCACTTCAAAAATCCTTTCCACACAAATAAAAATTGTATTAAAGACGTCATATTTATGGATTTTGTAATGTAAACTCGTCTATAAATTTAGAAGCTAACATCGAAAATAAAACGTCAGCTAGTTTTCCAATAGACGTCACTGTTTTGACGCCAAAATCCACAGATTCTGGACAAAATATTACACAATTTGACGAAACAAAAAGATTATGTGTAATTTTTCAAAAATAAATCTAAATTAACATTGCAATTTCAGCCAATCTGTCTAAAATTAATAAATCCAACTTAAATATTTATTATTTAATAAACCTCTTATCCACTTTAGAAAAAAAAACCTATTACTAGATCATAATATAATCTCAAGGGAAAAAGTGCTCCTTTTTTACATCAATAATTTCACATAGTACTCCATCCTATTTTATTCAACAATGTTTTTGCAAAGGAGGTGGCAACGACGGCGGCAATATAACAAAATTCCGGTGACCTCGTTATACGGTTTGTACCAGAAAGAGAAGAGACATGGAAAAGCTTGGATCAATACCAGCCGACCCAACCCCAAAAAATATAGACTCGTCCATGAAAATTCGGCTATATTATAAAGGCCCCCAAAAACCCCACCAACATCCAGCCACCCCACAAGAGAAAATATTTGTTTAAAAATATATAACAATTTTTACCATCACATTTAATAAAAAACATTCAATTAAATTTTCATCGAAGTTTTTATCGAAACGAAAGAAAAAATTTCATTGAAAAGAGTCGTTTTTCATCAACGTTTTAATTAATAAACAGTCCATCATCGCCTTAAACAGTGACGTAAGATCTATTACATAACAATAACGAAAAAAATACATTAAAATAAAATGTACTTTAGTATTATTGTAAAATGTGGTTAAAAATAGGTCAATAAATATAAAGCACTAATGCTTTTACATTATGTAACAATTTTTTTCATTTGGTTTTAGATCATTAATCAGAAATTTTCTTGTTTGGGCAACAGATGAAACTGTTGTACGTGTACGTTTGCAAAATTGGATCAAATGTATTATAGAAGGGAAAAAGGTGAAGGTCGCCAATAAAATTCTAGTCAATATTCTCGCCCCTTAGAAGCACATCTTGAGTAAATTATATGGCACTATATAATTAATTAGCTTTATTAGATTGAAAGATATAAGCTGGGATGTGCATTATTATTTATTGGAAAATCGTTAACACTTACATCGTTTTCGGACATAATGGCACTACTCACTCATTTAACAACAACAAAACCAACAACGTTTTTTTCTAAAAGATCAACATTAAACTCTTGTCTGATGACAAAAGCCTCTCCTCAACTGATTCACCACCACACATTTGCGCTTTGCTTGCACCAAACTATAGTAATTACCTCAATTATTATCCGGCTTACATTATCTGTTATTATGATATCAACGTAAATGGTTCTAGTTTAAACTATGTTCTTATATACAAGACGAAGAAATAATTTATTAATGTTGTTTTACATTTTTTTATCATGTTTCCTGTGTGATTACGATTTTCCGTTGGGAGATTTAAGGAAATTGTCACCTTGTGGTTATATACAAGTATTTTATAATTTGTTCGTACATCGATTTTCCGTTAAACATTTCGTTTACAGAAGCCAGACTTTCACTTAAAGGGAATATGTGATTTTCCGGCATTTACCACAATTCCTATTCCAATGGAATATTCAAACTATAAATTTTACAAAAGAGTTTGAAAACTTTTTCATTAGTAAACTATTTTGAAATCATTCGATATATTTTCCACATGAATTATTCAAATAAAATATTTTCATTTTTTGAAATGGTTTTCTTTTGAATATTATCTTAGCATCCCTTCGATATACTCCAAGAAAAACCTAAATCGTTGCTTAAATTTAGCAACATTTTAAGAAAATTGTGTGGGCACAATATTTGTCTAATGAAAAGACACTTCAGACCCATCAAAAACTTTCCGGTCGTACATTTTTTTAAATGACAAACATCCGTAATAGAATATTATGTATATTCATACTAGTTTAGATGGCATGTGTGCTAGTACAATACGTATAAACGTATATACATATATGTATATATTATACTAGTTGAATTGAGATAGGTCTTGAAGTTTAAATTTTTTTCTGTATAATAAATCTGGTTGAAACTCGTTTCTTCAATTAGAAAATTAAACATTTAATTGAATTATAAATGATAATAGCAAATAATAGTAAAAAAACTACCACCAAGTAATGAAATTTTTATTTAAATCCATCTTCAAGGATAATCTTCTGTAAAAATAACAATCGATATAGTCGAACAGGGCGACAACAAGGGCGTCGTCGACGTCGACCAGTCACCTACTATATACAACCCATTAATGTAAATAATAACGAATATTAGCCCAATTCCAAATATAAGTTTTTACATTTATATTATCTGCAAAACTTCAACATTAGCACCGAATTAAGTCATACAATTTTCTTTCAATTATTCTTTTAGATTTGATAAGAAAGGTTGACAAATATTTTTAAAAAAGATTGTTTTTAAATGTGATGTGCTACTAACACAATTCCATCAAAAACTAAATGAGTCACATTTATTAGACCTCAATGAATTAAGTACATGATAGGCATTATTATTTTGTTGAATGGTGTAGCCTTGTGTGACGTAACATTAAGGGGGCGACCGGATGTGCCCTTTTTGCGAACAACGTCACTTATATTGGCCAAATCATTTTCTATTGAGACAACAATTGAAATGTTCAATTCAATGCAAAAAAAAGATTCATCTATTGACAATTTGTTATATAATTAAACAATCATTAGTGAATTTAAGCAACTGACGTCAAACAATAAAATGTACAATAAAATCTCCTTTATTCAAATACAGTATCAAATTTTATTAGCAATTTAGGTTCTTGGGTAATTAGTACCTATTCTCAGGATTAAAGAGGAAATTTGAAAGTTCCACAATTATTTCGTTAGAATTCCAATGTCAGGCAACCAAATATACGTCTGCAATATTTTTTTGAAAAACTCATCTGTATATAAACCCTGATAGTATATAAATTTAATAAATGATTAAAATATAAATCAATAACTGGTAAGTATCAAATAAACCGACTGAAACTTGATTACTATCAGTAATAACAAAAGGGAATTTTTCTGGGTACAAAATAGGCGTGGCCATGCATTCAAGGTATGAATATCTTTATATCTCTTCGGTCTACAATTTTATTACACGTTTTAATGGAAACATTTAAATAATAAGTATTAGTAAATGTAATAAATTGCTCACCTCTTCATTCAGCTTGCCCTTAGAGGCCATTTCTTACACAAAACGAATAAAACCCAGCAACACACAACAGGTGCACAAACACTCAACTCCAAGAAGAAACCCACCTAAGAGCCTAAGACGAAACAAAACGAAAAACGATGTGTGTTAATTACATTAATTAATGACACATACAGTGTACAAAGATAATATAGTACAGATAAATTGTTTGTTTGTATACTTACTATATTATTATGTAATAATTCTCTTTTTAATCATCAGATTGACACTGTATTAAAAATAAGTTTTAAAAACAATTTTATTGTTTTTAAAACGTCAACAACAACTATTGTCAAATGTCAATATAAGTCTATTGTTGTTGTTATAGTCTGGGGCATATCTAATAGGTGACTCTACTTGACCGGACTGAAATTGGCAGCCGAAAGCTAGCAGCCGATTTTAAATTTGGCAACACCGCCAAATAGGCCACGCCCATAAATGAATAAGCCACGCCCCCTAACTGTAAATACGGGCTTTTCGCTTAGACACTCCTTTTGGTTCGGAGTACGAAAATTTGTACTCCGAATACACTTTTTAACACCGATTACACAAATTTGTACTCCGAACGGGAAAATTATTGTAAAAAATTCAATTTCAAAATGATTTTTATCCTTATAAATTTTATTCTTTTGTAAAAATGTAAATAAAAAATTTTAAACGAAAAACTGCCTTGATTTTTTTTCTTAATATTAACTTATAGACATTGGACATTATATGTACTGCAATAGTTTTTCTTGGCATCGAGCGGAAAAGCCTGCATTTTCCATTTGAAAATGAACAAACTTTAATATATAGTTATAATATAGAGAAATGTAGTCTTTTGGGAAATTGCTTATTACAAGAAAATAAGGAAAAACTGCCTCGATTTTTTTTCTTAATATTAACTTATAAACATTGGACATTATAAATATTGCAACAGTTTTTCTTGGCATCGAGCGGAAAA